>JAMABB010000054.1:0-35124 GCA_023625095.1 Aspergillus sp. S2111Y
ATAGCCCTAAGTTTATACTATTTAGGTAATTTTATTACTATATTAGGTTTAATGCGGGTTCTGCGGGTTTTTGCGGGCCGGGTTCAGCAAGGTCTTGACCCGATCGGGTTGGGGTGCATGAGGCCTCAACCCGCCCCGACCCGACCCATATGCATGTCTAATTATAGTAGGAAAAAGATATCTGCTTGTTTCTTTATAAAGTAAACTCTTAGGAACTGGATATTATTATAAGACTATAATACTAATACTGCGGCTCTAAATAGATTATAGAGATATAATATATAGTTAGTAGAAGAGTAGGTCTATATTTAATAGAACTAATTACTGGTTCTCCTAGCTAAGAGCTAGTAGTATAATATATAGTTATATATTATATAACAGTTACCAAGTAACTGTAGTATACCTGAGACAGACTTGTATAGTATCTATAGATAGCAGTATATAATAATTATAAGTCTTAAATATATAAGATCTTTTATAATATTCTTTTTTATTATATAGTATTATCTGTTAGTAGCAGGTAGTATATATATCTTGTGATAAGCCCTTCTCTATTATACAGTATTAAAATTATAAGGTCCTTAGCCTTTAGGGTTATTAAAAATAGTATGAAAGAGTATAATATACCTAATAAAAAGAATAAAGAGTTATAAGACTTAGATTTTAAGAATTTAGAATAGTTAATAAATTAATATTAAAGCTTTAATATTATATTTTTTATAAAGTAAAAAGATTTTCTTATAAATTAAGTTAGCTTCTAGCTTACTTAGCTTAATATTTTATAAATACCCAGGCTGTCCTGCGGAGGGTCTTACACTTATTATAAATATAAAATAATTTATAATTAATTTTAAAAGCAGTACAAGAGAAGTACAGGAAGAAAAGAAAGAAAAGAAAATTTAATATAAATTAATTAAAAGATTTTAAGCTATACTCTAGGCTTTATATTATTTAAAGTAAATAATAATATTCTTTCTTTTAAAGTAGATATTTAAATTACCTTAAAAAAGAATCTAGTAAGAAATAAAATAAGAAATTCTCTAAAAAATCTATATAAAATTACTTAAATAAGATAGGACTAATTATAATAGCCCTAAGTTTATATTATTTAGGTAATTTTATTACTATATTAGGTTTAGTGCGGGTTCGGGGCGGATCAGGTTCAGGATTTCGGGGCGGGTTGTGCATGTCTAATTATTATAAAGCAGCCCGCGGCTTTAATAATACTACTACTATTATATACCTATACAAGGAATAGAGGAATAGAAATCAATTATTTAATAATATCACTATCACAACTGCCCCTTTATATTCCGCTCACTGGACATGATCAACGCCACCTGCGTGGCAACCGCCACAAGCTCCCCCGATGTATCAGCAATGGCAACCTCGACATCCAACCGTCCATTTTTGACCGACTTGACTTGTACGGAGCTATATAACCATTCACAACTATTGCCCAATGTACACTTTTTGAAGTCAATGTTGAGCGCCAGTGTGGGGAACCAAACAGCAGCAGGCTCCTTTGCCTTCCCCGCACTGCCCACTCGGCCCTGCTCATGCACCGCACGCTCGAGAAGACTCAGTGTGGTTGGAAGGATATCAGCCAGAAACGCTACCGACTCCATTGACCACTTCTCAACCGCTCCCTCATCGCCCAGGGGACGGAGACGCGCCCAATATTCAACGCCTCCCGGCCGAGGTATATCGGCAGAGCGCCCGTAGAGTTCCACCCTACTGGACGCACGGCGGAACTCAGGGTTTGCAATTATCACTTTCTCCCATCCTGTATGCGCGTCCCCTTTCATGAAATCTAGATTGCGACCCGGCTGGCCATGTGCTACTTTCTTTCCTTCCGAGGTACCGGGGACCTTCCATCCCGTTGGCACAGAGTTCCCCGTCTCGGATTCAGCATCGGACACGGTCAGATACCCTGCCACCGCTGCACGGGTCCCCTGCAAGAGTGTAACGTGGATTACAGAAACTCGAGATCCAAGCTTAATATCCTTGACGAGTAAGTCTGCAGGCCCGATTTGGCAGCGCCGGATGTAGGATAATTGCATGGCAATTGGCCTCGGGCAGCCATGGTGGAGAGTTGGGTGTGCACTCTGGAAGTGTTTTGTTGCGACGCGGTAGAATAGAGCTGCGATGTAGCCACCGTTGGGCGCTGTCTGGGGTTACAATTCGGTATAGAGGGCTGTTGAAAAAGATGTAGACTGGACGACCTACCGCTGCCCACTGACCAGTCCCATCTCAGGTCGGCCGAGTAGGTACCAGGCGACTGCGTTGTCACCTGAATGGCGCGTTCGAATGTCGTGCTGGTCTGCATCGGGATAGCAACAAGCTCGGAGCACCTGAGCAGCAACTCTAGGTAAAGATCCTATCCGTAAGTCGCTATGAGCTACATTCTCCCTCCGTAGGCCACCCTAAGTTAACTGTTGCCAGCCCTGGCTCGGCGTTGCTGCTTACTGGTCTTCGCTCTCGGTACCGAGCTCCGCAATTCAGGCAATCTGGAAAACAATACCTCCATCAATAAAACCACTGCCAGCAAGATACACTGTTAGTTGAAGGTTCTCGGTCATCGCACCACCAGCGAGCACGATCAGGTCGCAGTTTATCGCTCTCCCAACCCCCGACCGCCACCCCTAAACATGGCCGTCAACAGACTCCAGGTCTCAGAAGCCGGGGTGATCCAGTGTCCACTATCAGTGGAGATCCCACCAACAGACCTATTCAGCTACATT
This sequence comes from Aspergillus sp. S2111Y, assembly GCA_023625095.1. NCBI lineage: Eukaryota > Fungi > Ascomycota > Eurotiomycetes > Eurotiales > Aspergillaceae > Aspergillus > Aspergillus sp. S2111Y. The sequence goes on from JAMABB010000054.1 coordinate 2,745, forward strand.
CTCTCCTCGGGAGACTCCCTATCTCGCAAATCCCCGCAGTATTTTGACGCCACCTCTCCATCAACCAACTATACCCTCGAAGATGCAACGCTCATGGCAAAGCGCTTCGGCCGCGGCCTGCAGTCGCTGGGGCTCCACAAGCAGGAAAAGGTCCTCCTATACGCGGGCAATGACTTGTTCTTCCCGGTTATTCTCTGGGGTGTCACGGCAGCAGGAGGTGTCTTTACTGGGGCGTCGCCTACGGCCTCAGTGCACGGTATGACCTACCAAACGCGGTTTTGCCGGACGCTTGCACCGGCCGTCACTAACACGAAGATTCATAGAGCTGGAATACCAACTACGCGATTCCGAAGCGACGGTCCTTATCTCGAGCTCGGACGGGTTGGCAGTCGCAACCGAGGCAGCGAAGACAGTCGGCCTCCCGCTAGATCGGGTCCTTGTGCTCGCCGCGCCAACTCGACACAATGCGCAGGGATCAAACATACGGTCGTGGAAGGGCATCTGGGCGTCCAGTGAGGCGGCGAAGGCGTGGGATTGGGAACGAATTACCTCAAGGGAGGAGGCGATGGCTACTACAGCCGTTATCAATTACTCGAGCGGGTATGCATGCCTCGCCCTCCTGTCCCTAGTCGTATTGCTAATCTGGGGATTCCTAGGACAACTGGATTGCCTAAAGGGGTGGAACTCTCGCACTACAATATCCTTGCCAATGCCGAACAGATCATTGCGAAGCGCCTCCTGGTGGCAGATTCCCCGTCTGGCGGCGCGCGTCGAGCGCGGCTTGATACCTCCGGGGAGCGGTGGCTAGCCGCCGTACCGATGTATCATGCCTTTGTAAGATGAGAACCATAAACCCCCCCGCTGGAGAAGGTAAAATGGAGATTATGCCTCTAACTGCTATACCCATGACGACAGGGCCAATCCTATTTCTGCGTGCTCGCGCCGCGCCTGGGCGCAAACGTCTTCATCATGCCGAAATTCAACCTCCTGCAGTTTCTTACATTCGTCGACATATACCGGATCACGTTTATAAATGTCGTCCCCGCAATGCTTGCGATGCTGTGCAAGGTAGATAACCCGGGTCGGTTCAACTTCAAGGCTATAGACTCGATGACCAGTGGCGCCGCGCCATTAGACCCGGCAACTGCGGCGCATTTCCGCCAGCTGTATCTGAGAGAGGGCGTTCTGGTGAAACAGGGATGGGGGATGACTGAGACTACGTCTAATTTGACTGGATTTGCCCTCGATGACGAGGATGACGGTCGGTCCATTGGCTGGTTGGGTCCGAATTGCAAGGCCAAGATTGTACGTGTTGAAGGACGTCAATTCGAGGGGGCCGCTGAGGGGAGGACTGTGGGTGAGCTGTGGGTTGCGGGGCCGAATGTTATGAAGGGGTACTGGAAGCGCGAGCAAGAAACAAAGGATGTGCTTGTTGTCGAAGGTGGGGAGCGCTGGCTGCGCACGGGCGATATTGCTTATGTTGATGGCAGGGGGTGCTTCTATATCGTTGATCGGATGAAGGTAAGTACCGCGAGACAGCTTCCGGAGCTTGGGGGCTTTTATATGCTATGTGGCTAACATTCAACTAGGAACTCATCAAAGTCAACGGGTTACAGGTCTCTCCTGCAGAGCTCGAGAAAGGACTAATGGCTCATGAAGGCGTGGTGGATGCTGCCGTGGTTAGCTTCAAGACGTATGTTCCACCGTACACCCACTGTTCCTGTTGAAACATGAGCGTTGTTAACATTGCCCATCGCTCCCAGTAGAGAAGGAAGAGAGCTTCCACGTGCATTTGTGGTTCGCAAGAGTCCTTCCGTGACAGCTAAGGACCTTCACGCGTTTGTAAAGAGCCGCTTTGCCCGGTATAAGTGGCTGACTGGGGGTATATTCTTCATTGAAAGTATTCCGAGGACGGCCAGTGGGAAGGTCATTCGGCGGGAGTTGCCCAATCCGAAACAATCGAAGCTCTAGGGTTGCTCGTCAATGTTTGCGCGATGCTCATGTTGCACCTAGTAAAGAGTTGCACCCCTTATGTACCAAGACAATCTTAAATCAGCTCGAGTTACTGATCCCCAATTGACATTTGTAGTTCTGATTGGTTCATCCCCCATCGCACCCACGACACAGTATATAGCAATTAGGCAATGGTCGTATATAATGGAAGTACTATTCGTTCAGTGCATATGACCTTTCGAACAACAGTGCCATTCTCGTCCCCACTGATTCTGTATAATATGTGAAGATGGTCACGGCACACGAAGCAGTGATATTAATCAGACCTCCCAGCACCAGTCACAACCAGCATCAGCTATAACCCACCGCAAAGTCTTCTCAAATCCCACGGCCCCCATCGACATCAACAACAGCACCAGTCAGCATCGTCGCCTCGTCACTCGCCAGCCACGCAACCGTGTTCCCGATATCTGCCGGCGTCGCCAAACGACCAAGAGGGATCGTTTTCAAGGCCTTCCTGCGTGCCTCGACGGTATCGTCACTAGAGAACAAGGCATCTCCCCTGCGCCAGACAGTCAGCATGACTAGTTCAGAACCTGATCTCCAAGCCCCGGCACGTACATTGGTGTATCGCCCAGAACGGGCTGGACCACATTGAACCTAATGCCTTTCATCGCCCATTCTAGCGCTAACCCCCTGCTAGCTGTCGTAAGAGCCGCTTTGCTTGCTGCGTACCAGACTGCTCCGGGGCGCGGTCGCGACGCAGATATACTCGAGACAGCCACGAACACCCCTGCGAGCTTATTCTCCAGAAACCAGGGGATCACCACCTTCGTGCTGTAATAAAGCGCTTTGAGGTTGACGCGGATCATGCGATCGAAGTCCTCCTCTGGAGTATCGATGGTCTTAAAAGCGCCTGGGTTCACGCCGGCATTATTGACAACCACATCAACGCGCTGGAAGGTGGTAATGGTATACCGTAGGATCCGGGCCCAGTCGGCTTCCAGGGTGACGTCTGCCTGGATAGCTACTGCTTTCGTTGATGGGAATGTCGCGGAAATAGTGGCTGCGATGGAGGGCTGTATGTCGACGACGACGACTTTGGCGCCCTCTTGAATACATTTGTGGACGATGCCTGACCCAAAGCCGCCGCCGCCTCCGGTGACGATGGCGACTTTGCCGTTGAGCCTACCTGCAGTTTCCATGGTTAGAAGGTGAGTAGGGTTGTTTGTTTGGGAGGAGTTTCGTCGGGTGATAAAACTGCGGGGATTGCGGGGATGCTCATTATGTTTGGTTCATACTCTGTAGATATCCGAGGATCGGCATTCTATGCCGAAGTGTCAAGTGGGTGGCTATTCCATTCGAGTGGCGAGAGTATAATCTAGGAATGAGGTATCTACATGAACCATCGCCTCAATCCCGCTTCTTTCTCATCACACGGGGCAATTCCCTGGGCATAGGCTTGTTCCGGACATACTCTCTCAGTTCTAAAGCAAAGGTGGCCGCCCATTCACCCTCACGCCTTGGCTCCCATCCTAACTTCCGGGCAAGGACTGCCTTGCAACGAGCGCTATGATGGCCCCACGTGTCAGCTAGGTGCCCGATAGACATGGAGAGTAAGTAACTGGGGCTATCATGGGGAGCTAGCTCACTTTGCACCAAACGATAATTCCACGCGCGCGGTATTTCCCCCAGCAAACGCATCTGCGGCTTCTTCCAGGGGCACGTTCTTGACAGCAGCCGGTGGAAATATTCCACGCTCAACTCCTGCATCTGCCAGACGTTGGGCCATTTCCAGGTGTGTATGCTCCCCTGACTCGCAGAAGTATATCCCTCGTCTCCCCGCCGGAATCTCGTCACCGGCAACAATGTGCCGCACAAGCAGGACGAAGAAATCCGTCAGGTCTTCAATATGCACATGCGTCCAGACTGTCTGGCCCTGGCCGATGACTTTCACCTGTTGACTGGTCAGGGAATCTGCGATGATTGCCGGCAGCTGCACGGACCACCTGTTAAAGGGCCCGGTACCGAGGCCGAAAATAGTCGGCGCCATGACTATGTATGTGGGCAGTCCTCCTAGCTCTTCTCCAGTTTCCACCACAGCGATGTCCGTAGTACGTTGGTAGTAGACTTCCTTTGCCTCGCGGGATTTCTCGTAGCCGTAGATGTCTTCGTCGTCAGAGAAGGTGCGCGTCTCGACGAAATTGGCCGAATGCGGCCGGTCGCTTAGATTCGACGTGCCGGAAATCTTAAGTCAAGTCATTATCATGTCAACCATCATTCTTGCTCTTGAAGCCAACACTGACCTGGATATAATGGCCGCTCTTTCCTGTAGAGCGTCGAGCGGAGAGACCGCGCAGAAAAGCCTTCGCCGAAACCGTGTGCCACCCGGCACCGGCATGAATGATAACTGGCCCACGTTAGTCTCGGACAAGAGATAGATTACTTTTGTGACTGTAAGAGCCATACCATCAAACTGTTGTCCGAGGTTTTCCAGTTCATCCAACTCATCGAAATCGCTCACAATGATCGCGTTGACCCCTCCCTTGAGGGAATCGACAACAGCGGCCTGCGGTTCCGATCGCACCAGAGCCGAGATATCCAGCTGGAAATCCCCTTTGGCTCGCCGGGCAAGAATGGCTGATAATATCGAGCCTCCTCTTCAGCAAGTGGCGCCAGGTTAGCCCGAGTCGATGTCTAAAACAGCAAAATACAACCCCCATGGAAACAACTTACATGTATCCCGAGACGCCCGTGATGAGAATTGAGTAAACCATTCGGTGCAGCTGTGACGGATGGACTATGTAGAAAAGTCCGCCTAGTGACCCTCCACCTAGCTTCTTCGGCTTTCTTATAACTTACGGATACTGCGGCGCGGCCCCACTGGGGACGATTACCAACCGCGACAGAAAAATAAGTTAGGTTTGAATGAATGATGTCAAAGTACAGTAATTACGGCTTAACCTGGTCAGGAATTAACCCCGGGGCGAGATTCGACGTATGCAGCCCCTGCATCCCAATTCCCGTAGCCGCCGTGGTCCCCGCGTCGACAGGGAGGATAACACCCGTCACCCAGCGAGCCAGATCACTCGCTAGGAACCTCACAGCAGCACCAACATCCCACCCATTCCCTTCAGTCTTTAGTAGGCTTCTATTCCTCCGCGTCTCACGCTCCGGCTGGCTCATGCCCGCTCCAACACCATACATCATCGGCGTATACACCATCCCTGTATAATAGTACCACAATGAGTAAAAACTCACTCACGCACTCTGCTGGAAAAAAAAAAAAAAAAGAAAAAAAAAACCACAGTAAAACAGGGCAGGGGGAAAGAGAGAGCACACGTACCAGGACAAACACAATTAACTCGAATCCGCTGCGCGGCATGATTTGCCGCCATCGTCCTCGTCATATTCACAATCGCCCCCTTACTCGTCGGATAGAGAACATGCGGCGTCCCCCCCCTCAACCCCGCAACACTCGACATATTGACAATACTACCAGCGCACTGGCCCTCGTTCTTCTCCATAGCAGGAATAGAGTATTTCGCCATCAGCACCATGCTGGCTACGTTCACACGCAGCCCCGCCATAAAGGACTCGATGTCCACGGAGAGAGCGTCGCCCTTCGCACCCATGATGCCGACATTGTTGACCAGGATGTCTAGCCGGCCGTACGTAGTTACTGCAAGGTCGACGATGCGCGCGCAGTCGAGCGCTTCTGTGACGTCTGCGCAGATGGCGATGGCGCGGCCGATGCCGTCGGCGCTAATTAGGGAGACGGTTTCTTGGGCGAGGGGGAGTTGCAGGTCGACGCAGACGACGGAGCAGCCTTCTTCGGCGAGGAGGATCGCTGCTGCGCGGCCATTGCCGAGAGCCCCGGGGGCGGCGCCGGCGCCGGTGACGATGGCGACTTTGTTAGTGAGTGAGCGGGCGGGGCGGGCGGGGATTGGTTCTGCCATTGTATGTATGTATTCTCGGGAATAGGATACGGGAGGGAATCAGTCGGTAGTGCGGGATTGTGGGCTGAGGGGATCGTATGATGGTATCTTGGATGGTCTTAAGCATTGTTCGGTGGCCTCGGTCACGGAGTGTGTCGGTTTAGAAAGCCGAGTCTCTGAATTCCCATATGCCGATATCCTACACATCACCTGAATGGCCCGAGTCACGGCACTAACGAACTAAACAGCCCCTCGTCTAACCCGTGCATCAAATTCTCTGTCAACAGACTCTCGATCCACCGGTCAGGGAATGCAGTCTCATCCTGCTGGTCCTGCCCAGGATCCAGCGGTGCATGCGCTCCGGACCCATTGTTGTTTGTCGGATCATGTTGCCACAGACCGGTCTCCGCGTTACCCGCGGGCCAGCCATTCGCATAAAGACCATCATCCCCTCCGATCGGGGCCGTCATTCGCTTCATCACGCTGTCAAAAACCCGGAATGTCCATTTCGCGTTCAACCACCGATCACCCACCCCTCGGAGATACGCCAGGCCCGTGTGGATCTGCGTTTTGGCAGCCATCCTCTGCGACTCGGGCGTTGTGGAGTCTAATGCGATCTCGAGCTGGAAGGCTAGTAGGTGTGAGGTGCAGATTATCCTATTGAAATGGTCGGTCAACACGGGGTTCGCTGCAAGATATCTCGGTGCAGGGTCTTACAGAGAAGGGGGGCAATATCGAGCGACATCATTCACGATGGCCCGCCCCAGCACGGTGTCCAGTTCGAATATGCACCGTCGAAGCCTCTCATTTGCCCACATTGCTGATGCGTCATCTACTTTTCGTGTACGCTGGCGCAGCGTCCTGTAAAAAGAACACTCGAGGCGGAACCCCATGGCCCAGAGAAAGAGAACCCAAGCATTTGTTTCGTCCCAGTGGGGGACGCGGTCAAGGAGGAGGTCCTCTGGGAGGGAGGTACGCCATGCTGTAAGGGCGTCGACGAATTCATGAGCCAGGTTCAGGGTGGGAGCCGGGCGGTTAGGCCCAAGTAGGCGGAGAAAGTGTGCCCCTGTTCCTCTCCTGGTTAGAGAAGTCACGCAATAGCACTCAAATACTGGAGGGGACTCGGGGCACATACCGAGTAAGGCCAGATGGCAGTTCTCAGTGAGAAAAAGTTGCTGGATAGGTGTAATATCTGGTATAGTGGCTCTATGATGTGGTGCGATCACCAACTCCGGTGACCAGTCCTCTGCGCCCAGCGGAGACTGGTCCACCCCGTTATCATCAATTCGTCTTGCATTCTCAAAGCCCACAGCGGAGAACCAGATATCGCGGGACTGTGGGAACGAGTACATTACTATCAGGCCTAGCATGTGTCATGGGGAGGGTGGCCTACATATAAAACCCACCATATGCGTCTTACAAGACGATAGGTTGGAGGGTCAAGATCCTTCCCTAAGTCCCTGTCATTGCTCGAACCGCCGGTCCTGAACTCTGGGATATTGATCTGGCTTACCGTCGGCTGAATCCCATCTGCAACGCAATACGGGCGGCATTGTGAAACCAAAATCGAAAGTCCTTGTCGGGGGCAAACGAGTTTTGGAACGAGCTCAGAAGGATGGATCCCTGAAGAAGATTAAGCTGGCCCTTCTCGCACCCAAAGTCGTAAAGTAACCGTGCTCTGGAAAAGTACTCTTTTTGAGCTACAGCGTACTCCGTGTATCCGGACTCGAGTAGCAGCTCGGGCGTTGCGTAAGGTGCGGCGTTGGCGAATATAGACCAAAGTAAAAAGCTAGAGCAGCTGCCTCGTTCGTACTCATCCAGAAGCTGCTGTCGATTCAGGATCGGTGTGTATGGATAGATGTGCTTGAAGAAGAGATGCAGCAGTGCGCGGCTGCAGAAGTCAGTATCCATTTCCTCTCGCCGTTGAAGTGTGGCAGTCTAACCAGGTGCTTGTAGGCGGAAAGTTGTGAACGCGTTTTCCATGTAAATAGGTGACGTCGGTATCATCCAACCGCGAAATTTCCCTCTGCATTGCGCCCACCGCCGCAGGCCCGGGTAGGTCTAACCGAATTAAACGTCTCTGAGACTGGCCCAAGACCTCGCTAAGGAGGGTGATGGAGTTGAGCTCGCCGTAATATTCAATGACTTGTTGCCCCTGTTCGGAAATGGACAGTGGGACGGGCGACGGCATTATCGGGTCCTCATGGGCCATACGGCATAGCGTCTCGAGGTGTGCATCCTCATCTGAAACCAGGTATCGCGCTGCAGACCCGGGATTGGAGTGGCGAGGGTCATCATGCTGGAGCCTGTCGGTTACCAGACCAGTGGTCCCTGCATTGGATAGCTCCAGGAGGCCATTTGCGACGTCACTATGGGTGAATGACGCATGTCGCTGCGGGCCAACAGTCGTTGCTGGAGCTGGCGGGCCGGGGGACAGATAGACCGGAGGGCCATGAACTTGAGGCTGGTTTCTCTCGGAAGAGCTCCTCACAGGGGATGGTTGGCCGACAGCAAGATCATTATCCCGCGGTTGGTGTGAGAGCAGATCATCGCTGCCAGTCACTGTGCGTCGACGCTTGTTGGAATTCTTTCCGCCACGTTCGAGCAGGGCGCAGGAATCGACTCGGTCTCGAGTGATGCACCGAGTGCAGGGAATGCCGACCGTCGTCGAGTCACACCGAACCTTCCGTTCATGACAGGGCACACAGGCCGTCGGTTTTTTGCCTAGTGGAGCAGTCATACTCATTTCCTCGAGAAGCAGCGCGTCTTCCTTGCGTGCGCGAGACGCCCGGCGTTGGCGATGATAACGGTTGCTTTCAACGCTCCCTCCTTGCTCGGTCGTCCCCAGGAGTGGAGGTGGCGCAGCTCGCTCTGTGGCTCGTGCACCCGCCACGGTCCACAGTTTTGCGTAGTGCATCCCCGTGGGGAAAGATCGATCCTAGAACAGAGTACAGCGCCTCGGTACCGAGAAGTAGTCAGGCATTGGACTTTGGTCTTGTGCCATTGATAGCCATGGGTAACGCTGGAGATGTGTTCTTACATATGGAACTTTGCCAAGACACTCACACACACACATTTGCAGCCATTTATATATCATCCACTATACACTATATATAATCGATAGATCACTCCGGTGGTAGTAGCCTCTAGCTAAAGTACTCCTTCTCCCTAATAAACTCTTCTGCAACCTCTTTGTCGTGCCCATACAACAATCTTGCTTTGAACAGCCTCTGAAGCCGATCCACCATGCTTGAACTCCGAATCCAGTCATTATGCTCCCGCGCCAACCAGCCCTGCGGCACCTTGTCAAGGTGGTTCTCCTTCACATGATACTGGTCCGTCGTACAGATGATTGTTCCATCGTTCTCCAGATTCACCTGCATAATACAAAGACCGGGCGTGTGGCCCGGTGCATGGTGCAGTGTGATCCCTTGGAAGAGGTCGAGATGTTCTTCATGGAACGTTTGCCAATTCAAGTTCGAAAGACTGAGGTAGTCGGCAAGGTAGACGCCGCGGTCTGCTCCTGTGGCGACAGCCCAGCAGGCATGTTTGAACTCCAGTTCGTGCACGTAAACTGCAGCTAAAGCGTTAGCGTTCGTTTTTTTTTTTTTTTTTTTTTTTTTTTCCTTTTTTCAGAAAGCCCGTGAGGTATGTGTAATTTACTCGGAATATCGGTGCCCATAAAGTGTTCCAGTCCGCCTGCGTGGTCAATGTGCAAGTGGCCAAATATAACGCCCTTGATGTCCTTGATATCGTAACCAGCCTTTCGGATTGCGTTGGGCAGCTTGTGCCCTTCCTTGTATTCGGTACGGGGAAAGACGTCCGTCATTGGAATACCCCACTGCTAGAGAGTACTCAGTCTTCAATGAGCACGGAAATAAATAAAACTGGCGGCATACTGTATTGATATCCTCTGCGCAGCCAGTCTCGAACAATAAGAGCCCCGCATGGGGATGATCGATCAACACCGCAATTGCCATTAGATCCCGGCGTTTACTGACCGGGTTGGTCTGGCTGAGGGAACTGGTATTGCCACCGCGGACAAGAAATCCCTCGTCTGCCTGGAGGGTGCCCAGGTTGAGGACGTAGAATTTTGTGCCTGGCGGGCAGTTCAGGGTCGACATTGCGGTGGTCAACATGGCGAGTTGTGAAAGAGGTGCTTTTCAGGGAGTGTAGAGAAAGACAGATGGTACCGATGAATGCTGGTACAATCGATGGAATGGTGGAAATTCCTATTTCACCTCCCATGTCGCCAGCTTCGGTACCGACCATGGAGAGACTGCGGAGATACTCCGAGGTTGTGGTGGGGGAGGGGTGGTTGTCACGCACCATGTGGGGTGGGCTTTGGGATTTCGCTCTTGAATCTCCAAATCTCGATGGCCCATAAAGACCGAAAACCATCACACGGAGACTGCAACTCGCGAACACAAGTGCGAATCCCCATTCTGACTCTCCTCTTCTACGCTGACTATAGAACCGACTTCCCACCATGGCAACCCCCACACCCCCACAGCTCAACCACGTCTTCCACCTCCGCGGCCACATGGGCAAAGACACCATTAAAGCCGGGCAGCACCGTTCTGGCCCTCATCGTCATATCACTGCCCTCGAAGGCGGCTTTTTGCGCGGAATCCCCGGAACCCGGGGTGAGGGACTCGACGCGACACTCGTCAACGGCGGGAGTGACTGGATTCTTTTCGACGAAACAACCAACACGGCACATTTGGATGTACGCACACAAGGCCGCGCTAAGGACGACGTGTGTGTCTACATCCACTACTTTGGATACCTGCGGCTGGACGAGGATGCCAAGAACTTCATGGCCTGGAGCCCCGATGCAAAGACCACGGAGTTCGGGAAGCACCACTGGTGGACAGCCCCTAATATCGAGATAAGTGGTATGGCCCTTCTTTTGCGTGTGTATTGATATGGACAAAGAGGCTGATGGGTGGTGACTGGTACTCATAGATCCCAAGTTTAAGTGGGTGTCGACAACGCAGTTTGTGGGACGGGGGCGATGGTTTAAAGATGGAGATGTGCAGGCCGTTGACTACGAGATCTTTGAGGTCACACACTAAGCTGGCATGAACGTAGTTGCGGGATTGCTTTCATACAGAATAACAACAATGACAGAGTTATAATCGATGAAAGCGAAGTTCTGTAGCCGGCTAGCCCAACGCCGAACCCCTCCTACCATGAAAACCTAAACCGATCACCCTTTTCGGATTGAAGTAGTTAAAATGGGTGAGCTATACGACTGCTATGAGTGATATCCGCTCGATTCAACCAAACTGTAATGATACAGCATATTCAATGAGTTAATTAACCGTACTAGGCTGATAGACATTGGCTACTATAAGATAGCATTGTACTGATTCCAAGCGCGCATATTCATATATACCCGCTTAAAGTTCGTAGGTCCTGTCATAGCCCTCACCAAATAGCTCCGCGACGGCAGTATTACCGACTAGATTGCTGAAGAACACACTCACTTCATCATTGGCATTGTCATATGCAAATGGCGATAAGCCTTGCATGTTGCATAAATCGCGAAAGCAATCAGGGTGGTGATTACTATCCACCGATATGTCACCCAGTCCGGGATCAGCTTGGAGGGCCGCCGGAGGGACTGCAATATCATCCGACGCGGCAGCAGGTGCCGATTTGGAAAGCGTCGCATGCTCTATACAGACCTGGGCTTCGCGGTAAAGAGCCTTGCAGATATCGAGAAGGCGCTTGACGTTAGCGACAACGTTGCAGGCCAACTCCATCGACTGTACCACTTCCCATAGGAGCTTGAGATCTTCGACGTCATGGTTTAGGATCGCAGTTCCCACGATCACAATAAATGGTGTGAATGGGTGAAAGAGAAGGTTCCTTGAGATTATATTAGATCTTGGGAGGGTAGGTCAAGGATATTAGACGCACAGTTCTACCTACCAGTCAATATATGCTCTGAAGAAGCCCCCAGTATTTTTTGATAACGTACTGCAGAACTCCTTGTGCGCTTGAAGGGTTTCCCGGGCGATGGTGACACAATCAGCGTGAAAACGCAAGGGGTTTGAATCGTCAGTTGGGAGCTGTCTGTATGTAAGTGTCAAATAGGTCATGATTGCCAGCCGGAAATCCATCAAAGGTTCTTCCAATGATGGCGAATAACACTCTCTGTTTCTCTATAGGTGTATTAACATCCGGATTCAACATATTGGTCATCAAAGTATTACCTGGCAACGATCCTGAATCACAAGCAGCTCCTGAGCCAGTGCCCGAGCCGACATTGTTTTTGTCTCCGGAGTACTGGACAGGCCTTGCGCTGAGTAAAGCTTCTGGTATATTCTACCCTGGACCCGTGACAAATCAAACCAGATGTAGGATAGTATCCTGTCTTCGCCGTCGAGGATATCTGGATATGGAATAGCGATATCAAAGTCAAAGAAAGTGGGAGATCGGCCCATACCAAGGGAGAGAGCCACATCTAGGCCGTGTGTTTGCCAAAATAGGGTTCTCTTTCGATTGTTCTTGAAATCCGCCTGGGAAACCTTGTATCGATGAAGACCTAACTCCAAACATAGTCGAGCTGACAAGGAAACCAGCGGCCGGGCCATGCGGAGATTCGAGCGGATTACAGCCAGCTGTGCCTACAATCGGAGTCAGCGGGATACTCATGCCGAAGATGTATACTAACCGCAACAAGAAGAGCCTCGATAACATCAAGGGTTGGTTCCATAACCACATTCAGCCTATTAATAGCACGGGACATGTTTTCCTCACATGTCCAGGCTGCCTGCGCGAGTTCTGCACCATCAATGTCCAGTCGCCCCGCGTCGATTGCAGGAAGTATAGTGGCGATCCCAGCATTTGCGATGATGAACTCCTCGACTGAATATCCAACGACGGGAAAGTGGACCTTTTGACAGATGGTTCGATGTCTGTCCAAATCTAGAAATGGAAACTGGAGGGCGAAGATTTGTCTGTTCCCTACCGGAGCCTGGTCAGCATCAAGACATAAAACATGCGACTCTCATCTTTACTATTAGCAAATGCAAGAGCCTCTAGCACCACCTCTGCTGGAGGCATCGGCATCTCGAAATGGAAGTCATATGCCGTTTTATCCGCACTTTCACGTTTGTGCAGGTCGTGTAGCAATCCTGTGTATCGGGGTTTATCCCTGGTACAGGAGACTGCATGTGATTTCTCAAGCGCTTTTTCCAGGGCATGAGTCGCTTGCTGGGACTGATTAACGAACGACGAGTCGCCCAGATATTGGTCTTCTGAATTGGTGTCTCCCTGTGCGCTGCACGGGGTAAGGACTCCAGCCGAAACGATCGCAGGCGATTCCCCCTGATTCATGGTGAGTTTGTGGACTGTCTTCTGAAGACGTGAGAGTTGGGTTTTGATGCTCCCTATATCCTCTCTGCTAAAATCTCATTAGAGTGCTGTCGTGTGATGTGTTTAGTTCCACTCACTATTTCCCCGCCAGCAGCCCACGCTGGCGTCTTTCTCGAAACCCCGCGGAGGAGACACAAGGTAGATGAGAAGCCCTGCAAGCAGTACAGGGGGACAACTTGTCGCAGCGTCTCTAGAGAATGTTAGCAGTCACGAGTTAACACACTGTATACGTGTCAAACCTTTCGCTCCCTGCAAGGGTCGCAGGCTCTCTGTTTCACTGGGCTCTCGGATGATATTTGATTCCTGTGCTCGGTTGACGCACCCATTGTGTGTTGATGAAAAGGTAGAACTCGACAGGGGACTATTCTTGTATTGGATCGAGAGATATGAAGCAGACCCCGGATTTCGGTGAGGAGAAGACCGGCTTTTGCCTATGCCGACCCGCCATTCCGTAGAAAGCCGATAGCTTCATTGATTAGCTCACTCGTTTCTCGTTCCAGATAAGGGGGTGGATCTAGAGGGGCTGCTCAAGTGGAGAAAATCCTAAGCTTTCAATAATCCCCAGATAAGACTTGGCTTACGAGATTGCTGGTTGGAGTGTAGAAATAGTGATGTCTCGGGGCTACACTGCGCTGCCATATCATCCACAGATACGCCTCTTGATGCAGTATTTTAGCATGTACTTAAGAGCAGGGTATTGGTACCGGCGCCTCGTCCCATTGGTTAGTATCTCACTGTCCTATTTCTGCGCACGCAGCGTAGTTTATAACATGAGGTTATCTAGGTACCTTCCTTTAAGAATCTTCGCATCCAGCAGTGGATCCAGTGCGATGCGGAATCTGCATTCACCCCAGGAACAGCGTGGATTTTGTAGAAGTTCAACCCCTGTAGAGGACGCTTTTGGACAAGGCTGTTGGGTGAATAGGTTCAGTCCTGTATACGAGCGCTGTCGATATTCAAGGCCGACTCTTGACTTGAATTTAGCATTTGCTCGGCACCGTCAGGGGTAAGCCGAGACGATATATTATAAGTTGCTTACCTTTGTTATCCTCGATAAGATGTATAAGGTCACTTTGTGTCGTTGCCTCGCTACCCCCTGTGCCTTCCCTGTTTCGATACCTGCCACATTTTGCTCTATTGTCCGACTGTACAACGCAAACATACAATGGCTGACCTGGAGCTCAAGAAGATGACCGTGGCAACACCCGTAGTGAACTCGTCGAACATGGAGACCAACGGCCCTGTGAACGGCGAAATCATTCAAAAGCGGGGGTTTCAGTCCACTACGAGAGACTCCTCATCCACCTAGACCTGGGGTCGCTCGCTAGCGTGCGCAGCTTCGCCGCCAACTTCCTAGCCCGCGAAACAACGCTGAACGTGCTCGTCAACAATGCAGGGGTCATGGCGACGCCGCGCATGCTTGCGTCTGCGACGGACGGGTTCCCGTCTAGGGTTGTGGCGGTTAGTTCGACTGCCCACCGGTATGGGAAGATCGACCTGGGTAACCTCAATCTTGACGGCATATACGACCCGGACCGCGCGTACGGGCAGGCAAAACGCGCCAATATCTGGTTTGCTACCCACTTGGACCGGTTGCATGCGCCTAAGATCCGTGCGTTCTCGATACACCCCGGTGGGATTTGGACTGGGCTGCACCAGTTCCTCCCGCAGGACAAGGTCTCGGACTGGAAGCAGGATCTGTATCTGATGAGTCAAATGAAGAGCGCCGAACAGGGTGCCGCGACCACCGTGTATGCGGCCCTTGATCGGGAGTTGGAGGGCATAGTTGGAGGGCATGGGTGGTCTGTACTTGGAGGACTGTTGTATCAGCGGGCCAGTGAAGCCAGAGTATACGTTGCTGGATCCTGGGTATGAGGAGTTTGCTTTTGACGAGGCGGGTGAGCGGAGACTCTGGCGGCGTAGCTTGGAGCTCGTCGGGGTTCCGTTGGAGTAGATAGGGTTGGGTGGGAGGAATTGGCGCAGCTTGTATAACTTGCATAGCACTGGGTCGCTCAGTGTAGATCAGACATTGCGCAAATCAACATCCAGTCCCAATTGTTCTTTCGTTGTTTTTATCTATGTTGGTCTTTCCCTCTCTAGCTGCCAGTCGACTTGCAGGCAGAGTCGCGGGTGGCTGGAGACCCAAAGTTTGCATTCAGCGTAATTGACCGAACTGAGGGATGCTAGAATGATTGGACCTGTGAAAGAACTCTGCTGAGAGTAGAAAAGTTTGTGTTGATTCTAGAGGATTCGTTGGAGAATTGTTTCCGCTTCCCATACAGAAGTGCCTCTGCTGGATTATTCCATGCGCGTGATCTGCACCACACACTAGGTACTTGAAACTTGCGGTGGAGAATACTTTCGCGGGTATAGTTGTATGCATAACGGGGAGGTAAAACAAGATCACTAGGTACATGTACTATATATCCACTACATGGCACCTGCATCTGGCTTCTCCTTTGGTAGTCCGAGATAATCAGCAACATTGCGGAAGCCAGTCTGCCACAAGCCAATGGAGCCATCAGGGAACTGCGACCGGAAGCCAGTCATCCGCTGAGTCCGGGGGCTCATGTCCTCGACGATATGGCGGGGCACACAGATGGTCGAAGCATCCTCCGGGACCAGATAGCTGGCGTTGAAGTCGATGGACAAGCCACGGCGGAACTCATCCTTGCTGCGATTGGCGCCACCGCCATGGATGGTCTTGCCGAGGAAGAGGCAGACGTCGCCGGTGTCCATTTCCGCACAGACAGTCCGGTCAACGGTATTGTCATTCTGATCAGCCCAGCGGTGGCTGCCGGGGCGGATCCTCGTCGCCCCGTTCTCCTCGGTGAATCTTGAGAGGGCGAAGAAAAAATTGATGTTGGCCTGCGGGGTGTCCGGGCCCGCGCTGTTGAAGATGGCCCATTGACTCTGGTCCCGATGAAGGCGTTGCGCCTTGCTACCGGGTCCGATGTCAATGATCGAAGTGGCGTTCAGCCAGTATTGACCGGCGCCATTGTCGTGCAGAGCACCGGTCCAATCTGAGCCGAATACCTCAGTACAGATGGCGTGCATGAGCTCGTTCTCGATAATGACGTGGCGAAAGGTCTTGCTGTGGGTGACTAGGTTGTCCAAACGTCTGGTTTGAAGCCCCATCACGTTTGCAATCACCGGATCCTCCCACTCGGACCCCCTCGGCGTTGTCTCCAAGATGGGATCAATCTCGTTGTTGAAGGCCTCGATCGTGTCTAGGGGGAGGAACTCTTTGATTATCACCACCCCAGCTTCCCAGAGTGCTTGCAAAATGGGTTTCTTCCCTGCAGATGCGGGGATGCGCTGAATTTCGGGCATTGGGCCAAAGTCTCGGTTTGATGACATGGTGGACGATAGTGCAACGGTGTTGTAGTCTCGAAAAGGTGGGAGTGGGATGATACCAATGCTGGAAAGCCGGTCGTAGGATGATAATACGAGCCAAATCACGTCCAGTACTAGCCATCAGCGGCGGATTTATAACTGGCCACCTGAGCCACCACCGGCATGAGGGTGAGATAGGAAGAATGGACCTGCTCGGACTGCGGGCTTCAGTGCGGCCGCAAAACCGGCCGCAGCATCCCCCGCTCCATCCACCGGTTGGGGCATGATTGAACTCCATTTCGTTGCTCGGCGCCGACTTTAAATTGCACTATCCCATTCCATACCTTCGATTTGCTCCTCTGCCCGGTATAGGTCCCTCAGTGGCGCTGCCCCCGATATCCCGGGGCTATAGACCCCCAGGCCAAGGGCCGATACGTAATAAAATGGCCAGCAATGCGGGGTCACCAGCAGATACACGCGTGGATCAATTGGCCCTGAAAAGTACTTGCACGCCTCCGCCCTGCACTCTTACCAGGAGGCCGTGCTCTCTCAGAAGGGGCGTGGAAAGCTCACAAACTTGCGGGGGGGGGGGGGGCCCCCCCCCGCCCCCCCAACGCACGTCGAGGATAAACCAAGTTAGTGGCCAGGAGCCTAAGCAACAGCACCCCTGGCAGATTGTGTGTCTTCGAGACGCGGAGAGTTTGCTCCTTTGTGTTGCTCAATGATTATTCCTTTACGAGGCAATGGGCTTACAAAAGGAAAGATTGTACTTGCATGACCCTAATTACACTGCGATATGAAGTCCAAAACGAGAGAAAATCTCCTTACGAAAGTCAATGGCTAGCTCCATTGATTCAGGGTCTCCAGCTGGCAGCAGCTGGGACATATACAGCCCGCACGTTCCTGTTGCAGGATCAATCCACTAGGCGGATGTTAGCTTGCAGCTTTCATCGCAGTAGCTCCCGATGATTCAGGAAGAGCTTACCCAGTAACAATTCGGCAGACCTTGCCAGGTCAATGTCCCCTTCCTACAAATTCCAGCGACATCGGCTGTGTGTAGCGTTCCACCAAAGCCATACTGCCAATCCTTGCTCACAACCCCAGCTCGAACCATTGGGCCCAGCTCAGGGTCCTCTGTAGCCGCTAGTAGATGTCGAGGATCTTCCAACTGCGGCTGAAACATCATCTCGCGGGTTTCGGGCTTGAGGAGTACGCCGTCATTTTTGAGTAACGAGATCAGCACCTTGAGATACTCGGCCGGGGTGCAATAGATGCCACCGCCGCCAAGGTCATCCCCAGGGTCCCGGTTCACTCCTCTAAAATAGGGCTCCGCTGGGATAAACGCGCCTGGCGCGGTTCTCTCTGTCGCCGAGCAAAGCTCGGATCGAAGCTTGTCGTGGTCCAACGGGCGGAAGGTTACCATCGTCATTCCAAGCGGTCCAAATATGTTCTTCCTCATGTAGTCCCCAAGGCGCCTATTGTCATTCAGACGCTCAATCATCTTCCCAGCCCAGTCAACGGACACACTGTAGGCCCAGCCTTCGCCTGGTTCGTAGACGAGGGGCGTCGTGCATCTTTCCTCCTAGGTTTGAGCGTGCTTAGTAGGATTATGCATCTCCGTTCAGTGTGACATAGCTTACTATAGGCCAGTCCCATTCTAGAAGCTCCTGTCCATTCACCTCACGCCACCTTTTGATATCATGATTCAGAAAGTCATAAGCCATCCCACTCTGCTGGGTGAGTAGGTGTCGGAATGTGATACGCTTTGTTGGCTCCTTCAGCTTCGGCTTGCCGTCTTCGTCGCAGCCTGTCAAAATCGGCAGGGCCTTGACCTCAGGCAAGGCGTCACCGACTTCCGCGTCGAGATCCAATCTCCCCTGCTCCACCAGTTGTAAGGCCGAGATAGTGGTTAGGAGCTTTGTGCACGACGCGATCCAAAGCGGTGTGTCCACTGTCATGGGTCTGGCATTGTGAGGCTCGATAGACGTAAAGCCCCTGGCTTCGGAATGAATGATCCTACCTGGTAGAAGTATGAGTACACTCTCCAGGTCTGTAGTTGCAAAAGGGCCCGTACCAGATGCGTCGGCAGCCATCACCACAGCACCCGGAGTGATACGCCTGGGTCCCGGCGCCGTGGCAGCCTCGAAACGTTCGGTCCATGTCATTGTCCGGGATGGTTACCATTAGCTGTCAGTAGGGCCGGCGTTCAACTTGGTAGATCAGGTACGTACGCTCTTCAGAAGATGTCGGTTGCGATGTCCTGCAGCGGGTTTGACGTTAACGCCGAACGTGCGATATGGCAACAGAGCTGACCCCGAAAACCGTGTGCTGCTACGGAAAATTGGTCAAATTAAACGCAATCCGGGCAAGGAATGGGCTCGGCACCGAAGACCGCCACTCACCTCCTCTGAGCTCTTCATTCTTATTATCTTATTTCTCGAAGGGATACGCAGAAAACCCGAGGTTGTTGAAGACGAAAACACACTCGGAACACGCGTTTATTACCTACTTGTCCGCCCCTCACTCAGGCTTGGCTCTCGGCACCCTCGTCCAGTCACGAATGCGATGCCACTCACTGGGTTTTGGTCCCCACGAGCCTTTACCTATCGCGACGTATTTGTTGTGGATGTCGTTGTTAAAGTACCACAGTGTGCCGTCTGGCTTATCAAGAATCGCAGTAAAATACCAGTGGGTTCTCCCTAACCGGAACCGAGGGCAAGAGAAACATACCCAATACTTAATCGCAGCCAATGTTTGTCAGCGAAGAGCATCTCCCGAAGAGCATCTCCCGAAAGTATCCTGGTTCCTGATTTCCCATTGATCGTGCGGTTTTGTCCCAAGGCTTAACCAGACCGAATGCCCTCCCTCTGAGCTGATATCTCTCGATTGGAGGCTACCTGTGGGGACCGCCCTCTGTCATGTGGCCAGCCAGCATACCATATCTTCCGATATGCATAGTATCCCTACCTGACAGTGATTCTTGTTGAACCCGCTGATGGTACCTGATAGCCCAGGAAGGACTAACACTAGACCATGGTCGGCACCGAGTAAGCAGATAGTCTGCACAAAGGATACCAGATCCTTCGAGATTGCTACCCAGAAGCGATGAATGCTCAAGATTTGATTCGATGCGGCGGCATAGGTGCTATCATCCAGCATTTTCAGGCAGTGGGTCTATTCCCCGCATTCTCTGTCGTTATATCTTGAAAGATGCCCCAGCCCCGGGTCGGTACTCACCCAGAGGTGCCAGACTACCTCTGTCATCTGCCGTGCTAGGTTTACGTACTGAAGCCCACTGCGCTGCGGCAACATTCCCCTTCATTGCCTTATTCACAGCCACACAGTTGCCTCCTCATCAAGCAAATGGATCAGCCATCACCACCCGGCACTCACGAGAATTACGGCGTGGACAAAAAGCTTACCTTGTCGAGCAACACGGACGTTCCTGAGCTTGGCCAATCTCGTGTCAAGAGAAGAGGGATCAGGGGATTTCTCGATGCTCTGAACTACTGTGAGGCATGGCTGGATGCAAAGCTCGGCGTGGAAAGCCTAGGTGAAAGAAGAATACTACCAGAGGATAGACGCCCCCCGAGTCTCTATATGATGTTCTTTTTGTGGTCCTCAACTGGTGCCTATACCCTGGGTGCTTACAGTGCTGGGCTTCTTCCTTGGCAGATTGGGCTCTCGTTACCACAGGCTATTCCAACCATCATCGGGGGACTCTTCGCCGGGGCTGCCGTTTCTGTGAGTAGATCCCGGCCGCAGACTTTCGTGGTCCATTTAGACGTCTGACAGTTTAAGGCTTGGTGTGCCACGTTGGGTCCTGGTACTGGCCTTCGGCAAATGGCGATTTCAAGATATAGCTTGGGATGGTGGTACGATGAACCTCTTAATACGCCGGACAATGATCTGGAGCGCATCGGGTGCTAACTCGATGGATAGGCCTTCGAAGATTGCCGCACTAATGAACGTCTTTGTCCAAGTAGGATTTGCTGCGATTGCATGTATTGTCGCAGGCCAAGCCCTCTCTGCTGTCTCTGGGGGATCAATGTCCATAGCGGTTGGGATCGTCATCACCGCTCTCCTGGGTTCGGCTATTAGTTTCTGTGGCTATCGTGCCCTGGTAGTAGTCGAGGCGTATTTCTGGATCCCGTTTTTTATTATCTGCATCGTCATATACAGTCAGGTTGCTGGGTACACCCAGCTGGCCTATCATGCTGCTGTATCTGGCTCTGAGACGGCGGCTGAGGTTTTGAATATGTTTGCGGTTTGCTTTGGCACTGGGTCTGCGTTCGCCTCTATTGCTTCGGATTACATGGTTCACTACCCGGAAAACATCTCGAGACTTAGGGTCTTCTTGTTGACTATGTGTGGAATTGCCATGCCGACGACCCTGGGGTTCATGTTGGGAGCGGTAGTTGGATCCCACATGGATGTCGATGAACAGTGGGTCGATATATATAGCCAAGGTGGGCTGGCAAGGCTTCTCCTGCATCTTATGCATCCCGCCAAATTTGCCGAATTCTCGCTTGTCATGGTGGCTCTCTCTGGGAGTAAGTTAACCCTTCCTGCCTTGGTGAATAACCCCCCATGCTCAGATCAACGCGCAACAACCAGTCGGTCAAATCGCCATGGCCATTTACTCAACATCGCTAGCCATCCAATACATCGCCAAGCCGCTCCAGATCATTCCCCGATTCATATGGAGCATTGTAGGCTCCGGCGCAATCATTGTCTTGTCCCTAGTAGGCCAGAATGAGGTGATGATTTTTCTCAACAACGTTCTTTCCCTGGTCGGGTATTTCAACGTCAACTTCACCGCCATCCTGCTTGTCGACTTCCTCTTCATCCGGAAGCGAAACATCACCAACTATAATCTCGATGCCTGGGACACGCCATCGGAATTGCCTATCGGCCTGGCTGGGTTCGCGGCCTTTGCAATGGGGTGAGTGGGCTCCGTGCTCGGGATGGTTCAGTCTTACTTTGTTGGGCCACTTGCGGCCTTGATAGGGAGCACTGGTGGTGATATCGCGAATATCCTCACGTTTTTCCTTGCTTTTCTTGTCTTTGTGCCTTTGAGAAAGTTGGAGATCCGCGCGTTTGGCCGATAGGCGGGTGCAGACGAGGTCGGTCGGTCGGTCGGTCGTATACCAATGCACGCTGTCCTTTTTCCAAGTCCTGGCACGTAGCATGACTGAGATGTATATTGACTGGCGGTGTAAAGACTGTTTGACAACATGACATCCCTCCCCGGAGCATCCTACGTCTGAAGCCTGTAACCCGGAAATCGTCAATCCGCGTGAAGCTATATCTAGCTCATTATGAAAAACATAACTTTGTGAGGCAGCCCGGCCAGTGTGGGTAAAGTCGCTATTATGCATTTATACATACTGTCAGCTGTGATTGGCGAAGGAAAAGTCCTCGCTCGTAACTTACAGACCATCTAGTCTTGATTGCCAACGACCCCGCTCTACTTCCGTACGACAGGCACGGCGATATAGTTGTATTCAATTGGCTTGTATTGGCCTAGATGCTACCTACAGCGTTTCAATACTGGGCACACCAGAACTCAGGTAGCCATTAACTGGGGTACAAGATCCCGGTCAGCTCCTGCATAGATCTAGGCAACGATGGCATTCCAGGGCTGCGTCCGCATAATGGACCCGAAATGCACCAAGCAATCAGACTCAGGCTCAGGGATCTATTATATGCTTCAGCCTCCCTTGCTTGCTATTGCTCAGTTGCTAGACGGTCAGACACTCCAAAATCCACCGGTATATCATCTGATCCGTCTTCTGGCGCACACCAGGATCAACCCATTTCGAACCCAACCCATACAGATGCATCTGCCCCCAATCAATCTCGAGATGGTTGCTCACTCTTGCTTTGTCAAGTAGGCTCGCCAAATCTTTTCCTTCTTGTAGTGCAAACTCGCCCCCTCCAACCAGGATCAAAGCGGGATTGAGACCCTTGAACTCCAACGGCGCGCAGAACAGGGGATTTAGAATCGGTGAGTCCCCTGGTTCGCCGTTTAACCAGGCATTCGCGAACGTGGGGACGGTGAGATTTGCGCCGACGATGTAATCGGTTTCCACGAGCGCGTTGCCGCCTTGGAAGGCCTGCAGCGACATGTCGAGCCATGGTGAGATGAGCACCTCGCCGGCTGGTTGGGGGAGGTTGTTCCGCTCGGCTTCGAGGCAGCTAAGCACGCAAAGGCCTCCTGTTCGCTCATCAGCCAGATGGCAAACAGCAGTGGATAAAAGATATCCTGCAAGGGACCAACAACTTACCACCGGCAGAGTCGCCCATGAAGATAATATTCCTTGGCGGGATCCCGCGCCCTAGCACGTATCGGTAGGCGTTCAGAAAGGCTTCCTGCTGGGCGGGCCGGGGCGCTTCATGCGTGAGTGCTAGGTTCATATGATCAGTTAGCACATACACACACACACACACCACCTCCTGTTGGCACGGAGATCCCTCTCCGTCCGGCTTGCTTTGGTACGTACGATACTCAACACTGAGAAAGACAAGGTCCAATCCTGTTTTAGAGGCTCCTTTAACCCAGCGCTCCATGTAATTGAGGTACATGCGTGCTTCCCCACGGGCGTACCCGCCGCCATGGGCGTAGATCACAATACACTTCTTGTTGTCATCTGGACTGACATTTAGGTCCGCCGTGCCGGGTA
This sequence comes from Aspergillus sp. S2111Y, assembly GCA_023625095.1. Classification (NCBI taxonomy): domain Eukaryota; kingdom Fungi; phylum Ascomycota; class Eurotiomycetes; order Eurotiales; family Aspergillaceae; genus Aspergillus; species Aspergillus sp. S2111Y. The sequence goes on from JAMABB010000054.1 coordinate 26,047, forward strand.
TGATATATCCCGTGAAGCTGGCGCTGACTCTGCGAGCTCGCGCCTCGGGGCAGTCTGTGACGGGTAGACGGTGGATGATCTCGGGGAAGTAGTATGAGCCGGAAGACCAGTAGGCGCGGTGTAATTGGATGCGCAGGCTTTGGTAATGCGGTAGATTGGGGAGGAGGATTGCCCTGAGGCCGATGAGAAGGACTTGCGTCCCGAATGTGTAGAGGAAGCGGCAGGTGCGGAGGGGGCTGCCGAGGAGAAGTTTCCAAAGCTTGACCATGATCTCCTTTCTGTCTTTCCGGAAGTGAATAGGTTGTTGGAGAGGTACAAGGCTACGTACTCTGTAAGGCTTCAAAATCGTAGGGTAATAGCCTGTAGGTGGCGGGAAGCATGGGGTAACTCTGTTTCGGCGCCGAGGGGGTCTCGGTACCGAGGATGGGAGACTGACCCCAGACATGGGTGGGATGATCAAGCACGATAGGGGTTGTTAATACACTGAACTGGGAGTGTTCATCTCTGACTATATTTCTAGCCGGGACGTTCTTTTGGTGGAAATCGAGCCGAGTGCAAACCTGAGCCATAAGACACCTCGCAACGGACAAACTAACAACACCAACATGGGCTCCATCGCACCTACAACCTACCCCTTCGCGGGGCTAGATTATCACATCCGCGAAAGCCCGATGGGCACGCGCCGCACTCTGAAGGTCGTGTTCCTGGGCATGGGGGCCGCCGGCATCAACTTTGCGCATTCCGTGAAGCAATTTCAGAATATCGATTTGACCGTCTATGAGAAAAACAGCGATATCGGTGGCACCTGGCTCGAGAATAGATACCCCGGGTGCGCCTGTGATATCCCCAGCGTCTGCTACCAATTTAGCTGGCATCGGAAGCCCGATTGGTCACAGTACTATGCCGGGTCCCGCGAGATCTTTGGCTACTTCAAGGACGTGGCCGTTAGTAATGATCTTGAGCGGTTCGCGAAGCTCAATCATCGCGTCATCAGCGCTGTATGGCTGGATTCGATCTCGAAGTGGCGCATCACCGTGATTCGTGATAATGATCCAACCACGGCCTTTGACGACTATGCTGATTTCTTTCTCAACGGCGGTGGCCATCTGAATACGTGGAAGTGGCCGGAAATTCACGGCCTTGAAAGCTTCCAGGGCCCGAGGGTTCACAGCGCTAATTGGGATGATACGATCCAGCTGGAGAACAAACGCGTGCTTGTCGTCGGTGCTGGTAGCTCCGCCGTGCAGATTGTTCCCACCATCCTGCCCAAGGTCGACCATCTCCATATTGTCGCTCGCTCCCCTACCTGGATCACAGCCGGGTTTGCGCCCAAGTACGCCGGCCCCGGAGGTGCCAACTTCAACTACTCTGACGCCACGAAGCAGCAGTTCCGCGATGACCCGGAGCTATACCTGCGGTACTGCAAGGCAATCGAGTCCGAACTCAGCGTGCGATTCCGGATGGTGCTCAACAACTCCCCCGAAGCGCTGGAGGCCCGCAAATTCTCCGAGGCCCAAATGCAAAAGAAATTAGCGAGGAAGCCAGAGCTGATTGACAAGCTTATACCCAAACATTTCGGCATTGGCTGTCGGCGACCTACCCCCGGGAACGGTTTTCTCGAAGCCCTAACAGAGGACAAAACTACCGTTTGGACAGAGAACATCAAGGAGATCACGCAGACCGGGTTCGTCAGTGCTGATGGCCACCACCATGAAGTCGATGTTATTATCTGTGCTACAGGCTTCGACACCACCTTCCGCCCTCGCTATCCTCTCATCGCCAGCGGTCGCAATATCCAGCACGAGCCGGCTGACGCTCCGGGCTACCTAGGTCTCAACCTACCTGAAGTCCCTAACTATTTTACGTTTAGCGCCCCTTACGGGCCCCTAGGGCATGGCTCGGCCCTGCCCATGATTGAGGCCTTCACCAACTACATCCTCCAAATCATCAGCAAGGCTCAGGTCGAAGACATTTGCAAGATCCAGGTCTCGCGTAGAGCAGCCGAGGAGTTCACGCGCCATGCCGACCTCTACCTCCAGCGCACTGCCTGGTCAGGGCCCTGCAGCTCCTGGTTCAAGGCAGGCCAGGTTGGGCGCAAGCCGAAACTCTGGCCGGGGTCGAGAATCCATTACCTCACCGTGCTTCAGGCACCGCGATATGAAGACTACGAGATCGAGTATTTGAGCGGCAACAGGTTCAACTATCTTGGGGATGGGTTCGATACGCGGGAGTATGACGGGCGGGATTTGACCTGGTACTACGGACTGGTTGATGGGCCGGATAAGCAGCCTGCCGAGGCTCCGCAGCCGATGTACTAGCTTTCTCATTAAATAGGCAGCGAATCTAAGCAACGTACTGTACAGAGTTTCTGCGAGCGGTCAGTAAGGTATGGGGGAGGCAATCTACTGTACCTCGGCAAGGCGTCTTTAATCAGTTGCACCGTAAATGACACACTTATATTATTAAGCTCCAGGATCGAATCATCGCCTGTCTGTTTCCCTAAGAGAAATTACTTTGTTAGTGACCGAGAATGGGCATTGGTACACTGCGCATTACTTGATAAAGTATGGCGTGTCAGTTACTCTAGCCTGTTGATTGCAGACGCCTGAGCACAGAGAGGAATGGGGGTGTGCTGGCTGTGATAACGCTGAGACAGAGGGCAATTTGAGTGGCGACTGTTAATGACCAGGTGGTTGAGGTCGGATCGGAGGAGTTGACCGTGCGGTGTAGGAGGATGATATACGTGATTAAGGCGCCAGGGATACTATTAGAACCAAGTGATTAGTCTTTATATGGATGCAGCAAATCGACGAACTGGACATGGACTCACACAACCCGAAACAGAAACACGGAGGTCAGGTCTGCTCAATGGAAGTGGGAATGGTTGCAGGGGAAGTATGCCTTTTGTGAAGGCGGAGCTATAACTCGAAGCAAGACTCATGAAAGCGCAGCTAGTCTGTGGTATCTGATGCTACAGAAACTACAATACTTGCTAATAGAGCAAAATGCTTTGTAATTTGGAATGGTCGCAGGGGTCAATCCAATATACTTGAAGGCTAAATATCAATATACAATGGTAAGAACCCACACAATAACATTAGAGAACACTGTATATATCTCCCATCTAACTCCAAACAAATGCCAAAAAATACAGTTATTTCAATCCTGATGGCAGTGTACGTTGTATCGAATACCGGTAAGTCAATCCCTGGACAGTCTATCATAGGCAGATATACTGTCGAGCCATGACATGTCGCTCATATCCAACAGAAGATCGTTGATATCAGTCAGATCCCCTGCTTCACCAAACCCAGCCGTTTCAGGTACCGGAACATCTGAATCACACAGGCCCGCATCTAGCTGCCGTCCACAATTACTATTGTCGGGGGCTAGGCTAATTCGTGGTTCGTCCTCTATCGCGAGGGTTATGGTCGCTGATAAGATCTCTAGCGCAATAGCACACTTTTGCGCAGACCCGCTCATTGGCGCGATGGCCTCAAGTATTTGAATTACATGGGACCAGGAAACGCCGTTGATGTATCCTGAGTCTGAGTCGTGGATACGTGGATGAAGCCGAGATGCCAAAAGAACAGTGGCAGCACTATACAGGTCTTAGAGTATTGTTAACATCCCGGGCGCTGGTGACAAGAGATAGTTGGATGAACTTACAAAAGGTATTGTACCACCAAGATGGCAGTGATCCTATGGTCCCATCTCGTGGGAAATTTGTAAATATCAAGTCGATGAGCTCATGGGCAGCTTGAAGGCATAGAATAGAGCAGCGGACGACCATCCACTGATGCAAGCTCTCTTCCGCGTGTGGATCTGTTTCATCTGACTGTGCCTCTGACAGGCAGAATAAAGAGAACACCGGCCGAAACAGAAGAATCTTTGCATGTAGCAGCCTTTTTGGCCTTGGGTTAGAGGTTTATTGAATAATAGCATCGGATGTGATCCATACCTTGCCCTGCATACAATTGATTGTCTGCGAGTGGTGTCGTTCAACCGGGACTCTGGTCGCGAGGGCTGGAGATGAAAGGGCAAAGTGTTAGACCAATTTGTTAATTCCCTATCCAATTGTACAACGGTGGCCATGTCCGTGTTGAGCAGGTCAGCGCGCTGTGGCTTAGTCCATCTTCTCCGCATCGCATCGTTTCGCATATACAAGGCCGTGAGGATGTCGTCGACTATGGCATAGAGCTCCAAGACCTTGATATAAAAAGCAAGGGGCGGCGGTATTTCAGTACACGAAGCAGAGGTGACTGTGATATCCTGTAGCAGAAGCTCCTCGTCTGTGATGGACGGGTATGGTCTCGCCTCTGCCACAGTCTTGGAGACCATGGCCGGGCGACCCAGTGTCATGGCAACCAAGCTGTATTTTATCATCATTAAAGCGCTCAAAGGTCCTGGGAAAGTCTAGTTGACTCACCGGTCCATTAATATGCAGCCGTGCCAAATCCTCCTGAACAGCTCCCTCTCTTGCAGACTTTGATCCAGCCAAGATGGCTCCGGAAGATGCAATCCCATTTCTTGAGCCATCCGAACAGCTTGGCCAACCGACATCCAACACTGATGGACGTCATTTGTGCTCTGTAAATATTGCGCCATGATCAGCAAGCACTGTAAGGTTTCAATCGAGCCGGACTCCCAAAAGCTCAAGCTGAGCAGATCGCGAGCCCGTTGAAAATATACTTTGGAAGTAGGTATCCTCTGCGTTATAGGTATGCAATCTGTAATGCACGAAGACAGGGCGAAAATGGAGTTAAGTAAGCACAGATATGTCTTTTCGTCTCCATCAAGTGGCATACCAGCCCAGATACGGTGGTATGATTTGTCAAACGTTTGCCGAAGGAGAAAAGGGTACAGCGGATGTATGACCTCCCAGTACCGGGAAACAAGTCTGTCCGCGTTTCTCCTTGATGGTAGCTCATAATTGAGGTATTCGCGTATTCGCTGCGAATTCGCCCTGTCTTCGTCTGGGGCTGATACCACCCTTGCACACGCTCTGGTCTCGGAAACGGCAGCATAGCCAGATACCTTTGCATTGATAGCCGCCCTGACCTGTTCCAGAAAAACACTCGCGGAGCTACTGCCAAAGAATCCGGCGCCGGGAGCTCCTGCAGCACCAGTCATTGATTCGATACCGTGGTTCGTGTCGCACCGCTGTGGTGTCTCGTTCATTATGGATCTATCGCTATTCTGCTGCGGGAACTCTCGCTGATGTGGTTGACCCCGTTCCCCGATGCTAGGCTGGCCAGGCAGTGGTGAATGTTGGTTTTGACGTGTTCGAGGGGATGATGAAAACCAGTCCTCATCCAAGCCTGACGTGCTGTCTCGAGGAGTTTCTCGACCGTCTCTGCTGTCATCGTACTCACAGGATATGCGCTTGTTACGCCTTCTCATGCAGGCCGTGCAGGCTACCATCGCCATTTAGCCGTTGATTCAAGTTGCAACAAGATATTACTTACCAGGCCGGATGCCATCGCATTTGACCTTTCGAAGCCTGCATGGAGTGCATGCTAACGAAATCTTTTCACGTTTTCTTTTATGAACGAAAGTACCATCAGCATCACCAGCCATGCTGGAATCAAACAGGGGGGCTCGGAGTGGAGAATGAAGTGCGGAGAGCAGAACGCGGAGAGCAGAAAGCGGAGAAGCAACTACAGTCTGGGGAAGTGAATTATGTAAAGCAGTACGGAGTATCATCTTGTCTCCAACTCGGCTGTGGGTGCCGGTTGCCGGTTGCTGGTTGATTGCTTGGTTGATTTGTCACGTATGGATTCGCCAAGCGGTCTAAGGCTGTATATATGAGACTCGAGAACAGCAGTCACGAAGTTGGATCAGGCTCAGTATAGGTACCTGCAGCCACAGTACCACAAGCTTACTGGGGATCCGACAGTGAAACAGATCCGCAGCGAACAAGTACACCGGGATCGCCATAATAAACACCGGGATACCAGGCGGCGGGCGATGCGCCACATATGTCGCCGTTACATCATCTAGGAGAGCTCCTTGAGACTTAGGAGATAGTAAATGGATACTGTAAAAGCCGTTTCCACCTGGGCTATGGCATATTAGATATGCCGAATGGTGAAATTAGGGCTGTCCGGGGTATATGCTATAGTGAGCCGCGGATGCCCCTTTCAAAGAGGGTCAGTCACCTGGAGACAATTAGAAAACACGCTCAGAGTATCTAGAATCCGCCGGGAGCAGTCTAAGCAATGCATCCCATCCACCTGGATAGTAACGGACCGGTTCAAGACTTGTTATTCGGATGGGGCGCTACTCTCAACCTCGCCGAGTGTAGCGGCGTAGCCCAATTCGCTGATAAGGGCGACGACCTCTTCCAGATACTCCTTCCCTTGCAGTTCTACCGTCGCACTCCCTGACACAATATTCTCGTCCAGTTTTGTGACCCATTTATTACGGATGAGCGTGTCTGTAGCTGTCCCAACGCAGGAGCTGCAGGTAATGGCCCTGATAAAATAGGAAACTCGCCATATGTCGGCCGACGTCGAGGGGTTCGATTGCCTGTTGGGCAGGGGACCTTCATAGTTAATCAGTTGGGTGGAATAGCCCGAGCCTGTAATTGTCACTAGCGCTTCATTCACACGCGATCGGTCCTGGAGAACGACCACCGCGTTACTAGTCAGTAGATTGACATCAGCCGACTGCACCCATGGTTGGTCGTCCAAAGTATTGGTAATATTCCCGACGCATGAATTGCAAGGCATTCCACTGATTGATAGTGTGATGCGAATGCGGGTGCCCGTCAGATGGTCGTCAACCACAGACACGAGGTCGTCATCTCTGGGGATGCCCGACTCGAGGACTCGGGCGCTGAGGTTCTTTTGAATAGCTGGCATATCGTCACCGGTGTTGGATGATTGTGTCGCTAGCTGTGCAGGACATGCATCACATTGCCGGATATGCTGTTCTGACTCACGGTGAGGATCCAGGCCAGAGGCGCGCCTGACGACTGATGGACGGGTTGAGCGCCACGTTCGAAGACTCTCGCTCTCAGGACCACCGTTTGTGGAATCACCAGATTTACGATCCTTTGACCTGGCAGCATGAAAAGGCCCGCGCAAGACTCCCCGTTCTCTCCCGCTATTTTCGACCTACTTTGCTGCAGTCCTATAACTCTTGCCGGTGACAAGGACCTACTTCAGCCTCAGAACTCAGACTCCTAGAAAGCAGTAAAGGAAAAGCTTATGTCCAAACCAGTTACAATAGCCCATAATAAATCTAGTATCTAGGGTACCATGTATCGCTCTCCGGACTACCATAAGACACCTAAGCTAGAATCACGTCCTTGAATGCCTTTTGCTGATAAATGAGATCATCGCCTTCCCATACTAGAACATTCATTCAGACATCCCGGCAAGATGCTGTCTTTAAACAGGAAGACAGTAGAAGTCAATGACAGCTATGATGAGCCTGAACCCGCTGACTATACTGCGTCCAGACCAGTAGACCAGCACAAATGATTGCGCGCCGAACATTACCACGGCTGAAGCCTTCACGCGCGATGCTGGCGGACAGAGTCAAGACAGAAATGGCCAAAAAGAAAAATCGCAGCTTTTGCACGCCAACTGCGGTGATAGAACCAGCATAAATGAAGTCAAGCAGAGTCTGCCAATAGTCAGAATACAAGGAAAGCCCGAATAAGTTGGCATGGAGCATACTGGTAGCCAGCAACACGAACTAGACAATAAAGCGGACCCTTCGGGTAGCATCGTTGAAAATAACTGATAAGCGCGCCCAGAGAGACCCTCGTTATCGGTGCGAGGTCTGGAAGATTTCTCCGCGGGAGGTGAACAATCGCGACACGGCATTTTGGGTGATTCCTTAAGATAAGATGATGATAACATAGCCACACTGTCAAATTCCCGATGTGGTGCTTATATATCTATTCAGGCTCGCAGAAGGGCGGAATTTTCGACGGGAATTGAATATACTGTGGAGTACCGATGTTGCTAACACGGCCCAGCTAAAAGAAGCGATAATCCTTCGCGGGGAACTGATCCAATGTGAGAGATTTTCGCGTTCTTTTGACTTCGCGTGGCGGTACTGTTGATGTCCCTGCCTGGCCAAGCATTCGCCAAGCCGCTAAAACCCGCGAAAACATCGCATTGTGTACGGTAAGGACTGGAAATGGAATGTAATGTGTATGGACTGGAAAGCACACGCTCAAGGGAGTGAAAGAATCAAGCAGACTGCATAAGTTGGGAAACCAGAACAAAAGACAAAAATGAAGGCAGGAACCCTTAGCTATATTCATCAGTTCTTAACTCTTAGTTCTTGCCTCTCTAGTTTCCTCTCATTATTAGCTTAATCCAAAGCACTCAGCCTGAAGTTAAAAGTGGAAATCATATTTCCATACTTTTATCACTAATGATAACTCTATCATCGGATCTTTATTCCCAGCTGAATGGACAGCTACACTGTTATACCTACCGAGAGACTTCGAAACATGTGGAACCCTACCATACTGCCCTGAACATATATCCTGCGAAAGAACTTGAAACCGCGTGATAGAATCTCATATCTGTATAAAATCTTGTGAACCACTTTCATGGCCTCTGAATAATCAATAAAAGACTATCCATTGGACGGCTGCTCTCCATATTTCAAACTTCGCCCAGGGCCGCTAAAATCTGCGAAAACACCGCATGGAATTTCCTTGACCCTTCTAGTAATATAATCATCTCCCGTTGCTTCCTACGACTGCAATGGCATTTGATCACCCTCAGAAACATTTACCTCTTTATAATTCTCTTCTTCCATGAAATGCCGGGCGTTGCATTCCAGCTCCGTGCAATATGCGCTCTTCTTGCAGTGCAAGGCGCTCTCGGTGCCCTACGAGCGTTCAACTTCACAGTGCATACCACCCAGCGCAGCCCAGGTTTGCAGATTGATTCCTTGCCTACGTCACCAAGACAGCTAATCCCAGTTGCTGATAGATGGGTACTCTCGTGAAGTCTACTTAATCAATGGGCAGCAGCCCGGTCCAATGATTGAAGTTGACGAAGGGGATGATGTGGAGGTGTTCGTTCGCAATGAGTTGCCAGTTAG
>JAMABB010000055.1:0-32553 GCA_023625095.1 Aspergillus sp. S2111Y
TCGCCAGTCTTTCTGATCTGGATAGCCACCAGGGTATCAGCCTTGCATTCCAGGCTATATTCCGCCGCTCTCTTATAGATAGTATTCTTCCGTCTATTTTTCTGCTGTGATGCCGCTTTTGCGGTTTCAGAGCGACGCTTCTTCACCCAAGAGTATTTCCGAGGCATGGTGGAATATGCTATATTTGGGCGAACTCCCTCGACCTCGATCTTGAGGAGCACTATTGTGCCCCTAAATAGCTTTGAGGCTATGTAATGCTTCAAGATGATTGCTAGTTTTACGGGATTAGCTTACCTGTTCTCCTCTTTGAACTACATCAACATTCCAACATGAGACTCCACCTTACATGAACCATATTGTTCCGACAAGCACTCAACATCATCCCCGATTGCTTCGACAATAAAACCCGCTTTGGATCCAGTCGTAATACCTGGTACCTTTTATCCCAGGAATCCGTTGATACCAGGAACACTGTCCTAGATCATGCCATTTCCAGGACAAGGTGTCTCAAGGAACATCAGTTCCTTGGCAGCGGGAGAGGCCGAAGCGCTGAGGTGAAGCGGGGGATCCACTGTAAACCAATCAGACGTAGCCAGGGTCGCGCTGAAGGCGCTAGTCCTTCAAGCACTCGCGGCGATCAATTCTCAGCCAAACAGACTCGATAAGAGCCTGTTTTAGTGAACGCCATGATTAACAGTGATTCACAATGTTTGGGCGACACTGACAAAATTCTTGCAAGAGCTGTCCAGCACTCCACTGAATATTCTCCGGCCTGAGGTCTTCGTGGATGATTCCCAGGCGACGAATTTCGTCCACGGACCTCGAAGTTGCCTGTCGCAGACCTGACTGTTGTTTAAATTTGCTTGTGTTCTCTAAATTAAAATGTGGGAGCTTCTGCCCGAGGTGAAGTTCTTAAACATATTTAACTGCCTTTGGCTGTACTATTAGCTTTCTATTTCCGGACGCTGAGGAAGGAATTAGTTTGGTTAGTACGACTGAAGACATTCCGCCTTACGTATTCGGGATCTGCTTAGGAGAGACCAGGAAAGCTCTGTGGATATGTACAGGCGGAGCACATACCTACTGCACTGGACTAGAAAGGAGACTCCTGCTACGAACGCTAGTTGCAGCCTTCTTTCCGATTTCCTTGATGTCTCAGGTCGGCGGATGGAATCGATGCGCTGAAGTTAGAGGGGGGTTCAGATGATAACCAATGGGGATGTAAGTTGAAGCCGGTCGCCTCGCTGAAGGCGCTAATCCTCTGCTACAACGTCGCTCAGCGCTCACTGCTTCAACCCTCTCTTTCTCATCCGCTTTTCCCCTCCATAAGTTATCTTGTACTACTGTTTTTATAATCTTACCTTTTCCCTTATCACGCAACCTATCGTAGTTAGATCCCATTCTTTCCAAAGGAGCTTTTGAAGAAGATATCAAGAGCATCAACATGTCCTTCCCACCGAATGCGAAGCCAGATCCATTGGAAATAGAGAGAAAGCTCCTTCGTCAACACCTTGGCCTTGGACCAAACCCCGGTGATCCTCCGGCCGATTCCCCTCCGCAGATTCAGCCGTTATTCTTCATCGAAATGGCACCGGACTCTAGAAGGGGAGCCAAGTGTAAACTTCCCACTTGCGATGAAAATATCATGCCTGGCGAACTACGTCTCGCTATGAACCCGGCAATGATTTACGGTGGTTGGTCCAAGTCATCAGCCAGTAAGTCACGAATCCCCTCGGGCCTGTTTTATTTATCTTCCTCTATGAGATATGATGTTTATCATATTACAAATTTATTTGCAGGCCTCTACCACATCCACTGCTTCGAGAAACTCGCCGATTTCACCCATGCAGACTTCCTAGATCAAATCCAACCCTTAACGCGACAAACGTGGAAACTTCGAGGGATAAATGCGGGTAGTGTGCTAGACGGAAATTATCTGGTACCCGGCGGAGTTGAACGGTTGGTCCTCGAATGGAAAGTGACCCATGGGAAATGGATTGATAAACGCGATGGGGTCTGTGATGAATCTGAAGAAGAGAAACGTGTTTATGCAGACTTCCTAGCCCTGCTGCGCAAGGCGGGTTCCTCGAAGTATAAGCAGCATATGAAGCCGACCGGATTGCCTCATGATAAATACCACAATCTTCTTGTTACTCTTGCCCCATATGAGAGTGACGGACCTGATGACACGGAAGAGTGGAATCTATTTGACACGTACCTGGACTCGACTGTTAAAGCCTTCAATGATCCTCATGATCTGAGCACAATGTTGCAGCGCTGGCATGAAGATGTGGTGAGTCCATTATATACATCATTGCGTTTTATACAAAGAAATATGGCTAACCAGATTATAAGGCACTAGTTAGCAAAGATGTGGATGGATTAGATGAGCGAGGCAGAGCAGCGAAGGCAAGACTAGGTGCAAAGGCTATTAGAGCCCTCAAACGTTTGTCTGTTATCCCGATGCCCAGCCTAGCTGCTTGACTTCCTTGAGGGCGTAGGATATTGTTTCTTAGATCATATACAGGTTAATTTGTATAGTCATCGAGTATTCACAGACCTAGTAATTGGCCCTTTAAAGTTTTGGTGGAGAAACGTTGACGGATGGACGAGGCATGGCGAGTGCAAAACAGCCAGCAATTTGCTCGATAAGAGACTCGATAGTTTCGCTGTCATAGTGATAGCGCTCGGGCTCCCAAACCTGGACAAAGAAGTCCGTGCGATCTCCGGTCAGGCGATTGCTTTATGATTGCCCTGATTTGCGAGTACGAAAACCCTACTTCCGTGGCAGGGTCCATATCATGATTACCTCGTCGGTCGGCCTTCGCTCGTACCTTTGCGCGGGTAGGGTGAGCCTTCTAGCTGCACTGAACATTTCTTGGCCGTCTCCGGTTATTATCGCCAAACCGAAAAAGTTTAAATTTCGCTGAAGTGCTCTGCAGTACTTGTCCGACACAGTCATCATAAGGCGCTAGTTCTTCGGCGATCAATTCCATTCTCAGCCAAACAGACTCGCGACCAACAAGAGCCCATTTTACTGGAACCTGGAGCCTCGGGAATTAACTGGATACAAGGCTGCTGCGTTGAGGTCCAGACCGACGCGAAAATATGGTCATCATTTTCAGCCACTCGTGTTGAGCCACTGGCAATGGGATGTGTTAGCTGAGCGTTGTTGTGGATGTTGATGGCACAAGGCCATCATACTTTAGTGGCTTAAGTATCTTGTGATACTGTAGATAGCTTGTATACAATATTTACGAGTTAGGCCCAAGGCATATCGAGTGCCTCTGGAAAGTATATAAGACTAGCTATCCGGGCAGATACTGTATCAAAAAATGTGCCCTCAAAACAAAACTAGCATCCTTCCACACTCTCATCGAAGCCGCAATCTCTTTGAGCGACGCAGTAGAGGGTCTGTAACTTGGGGTTTGTCGGGCTCCAACAAGCGCGGGTCGATGTTCGCCATCTCGGGACCCACGGAAGAAGCGGGAGTATCAGTGCCCGAACGACCACCAGATTCTACAGATTCCACTGTACTGTCCACGGATGAAGTATCGCTGCAAGTAAGGCATGGTTTTATTGGGAGATGATGCAGCTTAATGTTGATGTCATACGCATGCACAGTCACAGCATGCGCTAAAAATTCAGTGACTTTAGTGAACTTAGCGATGCCATGGCACGCTGGCCACGTGCAGCTAATTCCGTCATGCGCATGGGCGAGATGAGAATCAATGAGATGACGACGGACTGAATCTTGCCGCTTGGCGGGGAATTTGTGTGGAGGAGGATTAGACGATGAAAGTCGAGATTGACCGCAACAGATAATGCAAATATCCGTAGGACATTCCAATGATTCCTCTTCAGCAGGCAAGGGTTCTTCCGACTTCTCAATTTCATCGTCCTCGACATCCCAGTTGATTCGGTTGCCTCGCCGGTTTGGCTCGCAAAGCTGCGAGAGGGCGACCATGTCCTTGGTAACCTGAATACGCCGTGCAAGTAGCCTTTCCTCGTCAAAGTTCTCTGCTTCTGGCCCGTAGAAATTCTCCACGAGTCGCACCCGCTCGGGAAACACGTAATCCGGGGTTGGGAGCTCCCAATCCTCGTCCTCGGAGCTGCCGGCATCAGATTGGTCAACGTCAGACTGGCCGAGCAGTTGCTTAATCTGCCTGTCGACTTCAAGCACAGGTGCGGTGTGGAAATATTCCTTTCGAGCTGTCTGTCGCGTGTTGTTTGCCAGGGTTTTCCTCAGCTGGGAGAGCTCCTTCTTGACATCTTCATGTCTTTGATAGAGGTGAGGAAATTGCTCTCGGGCTTTTCCTATCGTGCCAGCCAGGGATCGCATCTCCTCCATCAGCTCTCTCTTTTCCCGTCTAAGCTCAAGGACTTCAGGGTTTTGGCGAATAGAGCGTTTTTGCGCATCTGTAAGATCGGACGGAGCTCGAGGGTCCCTCTTCCTGAGCATGCTTCCGGCAACCCGGAGGAGACCTTCCTGAGACGGTCGGAGTAGGACCACATGCTGAAGATCACGATTGATAAACTGTGATTGGTAGTGCTTTTCAAAAACCGCGTCACCGGATTGGCCTAGAACCCTCTGCCGCTCCTGGCTGGTAAAGTTCCCTGTGATCAGCCGTTAGATATTATATATGAGAAGTAGTCTGTCCTGATGCAGATGGAGTCTCCTCCAGAACGAGTCTAATCGCGGGGAACGTACGGTTAACTTCATTTGCAGTCCACCTACGGTAGTTATAATGGCCAATATCATCCTCGAACCTTGCATCCCGGCCCAGCTCTTGGAGTGCTTGTCGACTGGAATCGTATGTCATTGATAAAGACTTATGAAGTTCGTAGCCATATGTCGTGCGCTCAAGACGCCGAAGAAGGGGAGTGTCCAGCTTCTCCGGCTTCCATCGGAGGGGAAGAGATTGACTGCGCTTTGGAACCCGGAGGCGCCAGATGAGCTCTGGGGTTAGTGCCGTATTGAGAAAAGCCCCATCGCGGAAGGCTAATGAGACGATCTGGTTGATTGGGCAGTATGCTAGTTGGTAATCGCCGTGCATGAAGTATTTTGTTCTATGAGGGGAAAAAAGTAGGATTAGATGTGTTTGCAATGCTGGATGAAGATGCCCTTACCCATCAGCGCCTTCTGGCCGACCTTTGAGATTGCGGAACTCGATGATGGCACACAGAACATCGCGCTTACTATCTGGGTCCTTGAGATAAAAGAGCTCGATATCGCGGTAGCAGACTGATGCTGGAAGGTCATCTGTCGATACATATTTAGGGAGGTCGCTCTGGAAAGCCTTGTCTCCTTTGCGTTTGCCCAGCGGCATGCCTGCTAGAGACGCTTTCTGCGGGAGAAGCACGCCTGGTCGAGTTCCGGTAATGGCGGACCAGAGCTGGATCGTGGCAAATTGAATGATCATACTCCCGTGGCGGAAATGCTTCGAATATACCCAATGATGGCGGTAGGTGACACAGAAGACATCCACGTCCAGTGTATTCTTGTTCTTTGTTCGTCTAGATACTTTGCGCTCAGCAGGGAGTACATGTTCGAGGAACTATTTTCCATATTAGTCCTCTATCTGTGGAGTCCGAGGAAACCTAGCGTACCCGTCGCATCTGTTCGTGAACATTACCATTCACACGGCGTCGCGCGAATAGACCGAAGTATTGACAAAGGCGTCGCCAATATTCATCATATGACTGAAGGAGCTTCTTCCGCGAAGTCTTGGACATCCAATCGAAGAAGTTCATATAGATGGCTTGATCCTCCAAGAGCAGGTACTCGACGTAGTCCTCGTTTAATTGGATGCAATACCTATTGGACGTTAGTTCTCTGCCATTGAATTGATATCCAATAGCATACCTACTTCCGCCAATATCGTTCGACAACAGCAAGACCTTCCAGGGTCTTGGGCTTGAAGTTTGGGGGGAGCCATCCAAGGCTGCGGAAATGTTCCAGTCTAGCACGAGTCTCCTCGCAGAGAATTGGATCGGTCCAGAATTGGTGTTCGCCGGGTTGAGCGGGGGGCCAAGGAGGAGGTGCCATGGAGGCAGTAAGATAGAAATATTGGAGAGAGGGGTCAAGAGAATGGCTAGCTTCAGGATTGGGCCGAGATTTGTTAATGCAGGGGAGGATGGGATGTTGGAGATGGGAATGGAGGAACGAAGAAGCAGGGAAAAGATAGCATTTTATAGAGCGCTGGACCAGGCCGGCCGGCTCTGGGACAGCTGGATCTGGCCGCGAAGGAGGCCATTTTCAGCGCCGATTTGGTCGTGAGTTGAGGGGGACTGAAGCTCGCTGAGGTCGAGCGCTCAGCGTTCATTCAACATCAGCCCAGGAAGGGACTAGAACGCTTGGCGGGTGCAGAATAGTGGTGTGAAACACACGGGGAGGCTAAAACGGTGGCTCACCGCTTTGAGAGTTATGGGTGGAAATGCGGCCGTTGCGACTCGCAACTATCGCCCGTGACAATGTTATTGGCCCAGTACGTGCATCCCCTGGCAACATCCGGATCGGTGGTCCCTGTGGCAGAGCCGCCATTAGTCCATCGCCTGATGACAGCGGAATTCGCAAGGCCCAGGAACAGCCTTTGAGCGAGGATGGTAGAGTAGATCATGGTTGCGATTGACAGTGATAGGCGGCCCCTCAAGGACTTGAAACACGATCCGTTCCACTACCTGAGGTGAGTGCCGATCAATTTATAGCTTCCTGACTCGCTAAGACGGAGATGGCCATGCGATGTCGGCGAGAGAAAGCAGGGAATTGGTTAGTGGGCAGTAGTAGTCCCGTGCTAGTTTGAGAATCAAGATTCTATGAGGTTTCCTGGTCGACCACCCTCGTTGGCAGCACGAGCCCGGCGTTTACCGGGACGAGAGAGCAATTGTTGAGTTTAGCGAGACACCCCACTGAGTAGGTTTAGACAATGTCTCCGCCACTACTCTTTAGCTACTGTGGGTTCTTCTGGACAAGCGAACCTACGTTGTATACAAGGTACGGAGTGGTGGCTGCATTTGGAAGGTCGCAACAGCGAGTTTCCTAGTTTCCTGGTCGCTTGGCAATCAATAAGAAAGGAATTAAACAAACACCCAATGCCGCCGTTACCAGCTGTGCAGCGCCTTCGTTTCTCCTACAGGCTTCCGTCCACGACACAATTGGCTTAAGCACCTTTGCTATCGTGGTCATTGTATTGGTCTGCTGCCTGGCATCCGTCGCACTTGGAGCAGCATGGAGCAGCAGTACTTCGACCATGGACTCCAGTACCAACGCCTGATTCTGAACGACTCAACATACCCCACGAACAAGCTGCCTATATGCGAAGCGTGGGGGAGGCAAACCTTCGCCGGGTCTACCTTGCTCTTAACGGCGGCCGGGCACAACGCCCTGATGCTGGTGTATGTGATACCCTACAGAGACTCCCGTCTTTTTGGTGGCTTGCTTGTGACGTTACTCAGAACATTGTGTGCTAGGTGGATATGGAAAGTATACGACACGGACGTGGACCGCCATTTTCCGTGTCCCGTATCTGTGCCAGCGGGTCGAGAGATGGAGCACACATGCCAATAAAACACTGTGAAGTGCTGGTTAAACGTTAGAGATCTCTGCAATGGTCTCCGCCATTGCTAAATCAAGCCGGTTCCCGAAATTGACCCATGAAAAGGCCAAACGCAGATCCACAGAATCCGTGGCGGTCTACGGTATACGTATTGGCAGTGTTGAATATCTACGCGAATGTGATTTGTATTTTTAACGGAGAATATAACGGCTATTGATTTTCTATTGTACACTAGTCCACGCCTCTGAGCTAACCCACTTTCATGTTCAGTTTCTGCTGCCAAAACAACCGATGCCATCTCGGGCGGGCAAGCAAATTTCAGCGCGTTCCCTGCTGATAGACCAGTGGGTACGAGGATATCTCGAGCGTCTCGTTGATATCAGCTGAGTACCAAAACAGAGTAATGGCCATGATCACAGCCATCAGGATCACATCCAACCCATAAGTGGGCTATTAATGCGATTGGAGATATCCATTCTCCCCCTCGTTGTACTCCACCAAGCGATAGGCATTCCTGACCGTGATGAGAAGACTGCTTATATACAGCGTAAACAGCATCACCGTCAGGTGAAGCTCGTGGTTCGCCTGCTTCTGGAACCGCGCCGCGGAAACCCGGACGTGAAAGACGAGAGTGCAAAGAGCAAAGACGCAGAAGAAGAGGACCTGTAATGCCAAAGGAAGCGAACGATTCTGATTAGATCAGTAATTGATCAATAATCCGCTAATCCTTCCAACCAAGCCTCTTCGCCATATACTTAACAGCATACACAAGCCCCAACAAAACTGGAACCTCAATGAGCGGCCCAACAGTCGAAGCAAGCGCCTGATTACTATCTGCCCCAAAAGTAGCAACAGCAACAGCAATGGCCAACTCAAAGTTGTTACTCGCAGCTGTAAAGCTCTGCGTTGTCGAAAGCTTATACCCAAACCCCAACTTATACGCCACAAACAACGTCAAAAAGAAAATAACCGTAAAATAAACGATCAGCGGCGCAGCCACCCGAACCACAGAGACAATCTGATGGACAACCTGACGACCCTGCGACGCGAACAGCACTAAGATCGTAAACAGAAGGCCAATAAGAGACCAGGGGCCGGCCCATTTCAGGAACACCTCGTCGTACCATCGGCGACTCGTGGCCCAGCGGAGAATGAAGCGCGTGAGGATCGCAGCACCCAGCGGGATGCCGAGGAAGACAGCGACGCTTTTGGCAGCCGTGGAGTATTCAAACGTGATAGTATCGCCACTGATGACTTCGATGAAAAAGACGCCCATGGGGGCGAAAAGGACAATTTGGAGGAGGGAATTGACAGCGACGAGAATGGCGCAGTATTCGCCGTCGCCGCCTGCAAGGCCAGTCCAAATGAGAACCTAGGGCTTTGTTAGAATCGTCGAGTAACTACACCAATTATTTGTATTTTGGGGGATGTGCAACTTACCATGGCAATGCACCGCGCTAGTCCAACAAGAATAAGTCCCTGGCGTAGCTCTGGCTCGTCCGGGAGGAAAGCCCAGGCTAACGCCAACTATATATAGTATTCCATGTAAGTTGCTTCTTCATGACTTGGTGGGGTAGTGATAGGTTGGATTACCATGAAAAACGGAGCAATAATCCAATTAACAACAATACTGAATGCAATCTGGATCCATATCTGACGGGTTTGAAAAACATGATGCAAGCTCTCATACCGCACTTTGCAGAGTATAGGGTACATCATGACAAGTAGACCGACAGCTATCGACTATTATCAGCCCATTTAAAGTCCAACGCAGCAGACGCGGCAGAAGTGCTCACCGATAGGAACTGAAACTCCCACAAACTCACCCCTTTGCAACGCAGGGCCAGTACTGGGAACAAAGTTACCCAAGATGATCCCGATAGCCATGGCGAGGAATATCCAGACAGCGAGAAAACGGTCTAATAGACCCATGTTTTTGAAGGCGGATTGCTTTTGTTGCGGCGAGTCTGACGCGTTCGCCTCGGCCTGCTTTTCAACGTCGTTGGCGTTGGCCGGGGAAGGCGCCTGGACTGCAGCATCGGCTGCAATTTGGTTTTGATTCATCCTAGGATAATTCTGTTCCAAGATCAAATGCAGTGAAGCTAGATGGCTGGCACAAATTGGTTCTTCAATGGCTCGCGGCGCCGGGCAACAGGGGCATGTAAAGTAAATCGACACAGGATAACTGTATTAGACGGTGATTTGCTATTGTCGCGAGAAAATAAAGAGTCTTAGGCGCACCTAATGCTGGCTTGATATCTAGTAATATTTGCAACGGTGAGAGGTGGATTTATATTGAGTGAAGATCCGTCCTTTGATGCTGCTCTATCGATCGATGATCGGCCTGGATGTCACTAGCAAATGCTGATTGGTCAAGGACGGCCTGACGGATTGGTGTTTCTTGGCTTGGCCCCACCCAGCAGAGCTTGCAGCTTAGAAATGCAATTCAGTAGCCCATCATATAGCCAGAGTGACATGCTGGGAACTTTCCAGGCTGTCGCCTCCACATTACTCATGGGTGTTAACGAACTTCACTCCTTAACTAGTATCTACCTGATTAGCCAGCCATCAATGGTCTGGACTGACCGGGATTTTCCTGAAGATGCTTTTTGCAGCACGTGATTTTTTCAAGGCAGCTGATTTGATACAGATTGTCGAGTCAAGATGCATGGACCTTCTCACCCCTAGAATGCAATCTATCCCTGTATAAACTTTGAGGTATTCTTCCTTTTTTTTTGGCGAGGGGGTTTGTTTGACAGCGGACAGGTCCCATTAGGATGTCACTACCCGATGTTTATTGGGCAAGAATTGCAAAGAGATCATCGACGCCAAGTTTGTCTTTTACCTTTTGGTTTTGAAAAGTAGATTCCTCCTACAACCAATCGGCGCACGGGAGTGACATCCAAGGCTGGATCCTAGCTCGAGTCCAGTTGGCTAAGCACCCAACATCACAACTATATATCATGGCCGTTGGAGCGCCGGCAGCACTGGGCAAATTAAAACTACAACCAGCACTTCTGTCAGGTCAGCCTCCTTAGACGCTGTTAGTGAGAATGAGTCTTACCAAACGAACTGAATGGTCACTAAATTAGACGCTTACAGATTTTCCCCCCTGGCAGTCCTTGACTATTGCAAAAACACCACTATTAATATTTTGTTTCATCACGCTTCACCAGCCGCTTCGCGACAACCGCCCAACCAACCATTAAATGGCGATAATGACTGACAAGCCCAGTGTCTTGTTCGTTTGCGTCCACAACGCCGGTCGCTCACAGATGGCCGCTGGCTACCTCACGCATCTTGCTGGCGATGCTGTTGAAGTCCGCTCCGCCGGCTCGGCCCCAGCCGACTCCGTCAATCCTATGGTCGTCGAAGCCATGCGCGAAGAAGGTATCGACATTGCCAATCAGAAACCCAAGATCCTCAATGCCGACGCTGTCCAAGCTAGCGATGTCGTAATCACCATGGGATGTGGGGACGCTTGTCCCTTTTTCCCCGGTAAACGCTACCTCGACTGGCAACTTGACGACCCTGCCGGGCATGGACTTGATGCTGTCCGCCCAATCCGCAATGAAATACGTTGCCGCGTTGAGAAGCTTATTACCGAGCTTCAGCAGCAAAAGAAACGATAGAAAATCTTTGAAAATTCGTGGTATAGTATAAGACTGTGAGAGAGATGAGCATAGCTTTGCAATGAAAGCCAGCAGAGCAATGGGATGTCCCTCCAGAATTACCGACACTCTTCCCTATGCACGAAAAGCTTCATATGACACTATCAGCAAATTCTCACTGCAGAAAAGCTTGCCCAGAATAAAACTGATTCTTGCCATTCGTTCCTGGGGGAAGATGGACGAGGGAGTATCAGAAACTGGATATGTGGAGGGATATCTTTCTTGTTCATAAAGATTCGTTCTAGGGATAGGTTAAATTGGTTCTATATTTCCGCGTGCCGACAAGCCCCCTAGACTGCTTGTATATATCTGCCTCTGAACAGACATGTTCACTAACTGTAAAAGAGTTCAAAACCAATATCATACATGTTCGCTTTGTGCCAAAACGAAGAATCAGACTGAAGGGGCTATTCTAAACAAATCTATTCTATTAACTAGGTATATACTCTCAGAACTGGACCTCTCCAATGCCTCACGATATATACACAAAACCCACCCCTCCTTACTACGCCAAACTTGACTTTGTGCGCGCTGCCCTTAGCTTCTCTTCTTTCACCCTCTTCTCCCGCTCACTGAACCGATCACCAAAAAGCTCTAAGTGAGGACGCATGAGGATAGTATATTTCACAAACTCCTCCATGCAGTCCACCAGCCGGTCCCGATTACCACTAGGCATAATTCTCTGATCTCCCGGTTGACCTTCGTCAGGAAAATGGGTATATGCTTGGGGGATAGACGACTGATTTGGGATAGTAAACATGCGCATCCACCGGCCGAGAATACGCAAGGAGTTGACAGCGTTGAATGATTGCGATCCGCCGCACACCTGCGCAATGGCAAGGGTCCTGCCTTGCGTGGGACGAACACTCCCGGTGGTCAGCGGGATCCAGTCAATCTGATTTTTGAACACCGCGGTCTGAACGTTATCAGTACTAAGAAATTAAGAATAGGGAGAGTAGAATGCTAACCAGATTACCATGCTGTTCGGGCGAAACCCAAACATGACCGTCACTCCATCTACTCAGCTCCCGGAGCTCTTGCACCTTAGGATGGCCATGCTCGGTATCGTTCTTCACTGGTAACCCTTCAGGATTAAACACGCGGACATCGCACCCCAGACGGAAGAGAATTCTGCTGGCTTCCAGCGCCACCAGGCGAGAGTAGGACCTCCGACGGAGACTACCGTACAGAACAAGAACTTTTAACCTGTTATGCGACACCTGGAGTTCCTTCGCCGCCATTTCCAGGGCGGTTGTCAGCTCCAAGGTACTGACCCAGTCCTCAGCCGCATCATCATCCTTGAGAATGAAGGGGCGGTATTTCAGGCGGATATCCGTGTCGTCTTCAGCCTTGGATATGGCCAGAGAGGGGTGTTCAGAGGAAAGCCCATCAATAAGCCCATGAACAGTTGGCCGCGGCTGAGCGGCAGCGGGATGGGCCATTGTGGTGTGTCCGCAGCGCGGGATAACTAGTTGGGAGCGAAATGCGGGATTGGGCGTGAACGACAACGGGAGTCTGAAACGACCGAACATCGGGGAGATTTCTATAAACTTGTATGGTTATCTGGTAATCGGACTTGGTGAATTGATAGCTGCTTATTTATAGATTTAAATAAGCAGACGCCGAGGCGTGGCGAGCATGTCACTAGTGGGCTCTGATTGGACGGCGTTACGGAAGGCGGAAAATCCTGACAGAAACAGTTATTCCGGGCACAAAGCCTGCTTAGGTAATTATTATACCAACTTTCCCGCAGCTTATCCTTGCATTACGGTACCCGATCGCCACCCATCAGTCTGTTGGTGACACCGAAGATCAACCTCATTTTTGTGGCCTGTAGGGCATTAATAACGGTGGACCATCAAGACCAGCTTTATCCCCAAGAAGGATTGACATTTGCCGGCCTACCCGAGGCCAAATCTCACATCCTGCGCCTGCAGCCCTCCTCAGCTGCCTTGGCCATGACCAACATGCAGACTAAGAATGCAAATAACACAATGATGACAGGCAAGGTCAGTTAGTTACTCCAGGGAGTGAAAGACATGCCATTTGACACACTATTTACCGACTAACAATTACCCCAGACTGACCAAATGACATCTTCAGCGCGAATCCGCGACAATCAGCGGCGTTCACGTGCACGGCGCAGAGAATATATTCAAGATCTCGAGCAACGCCTGCAAAAGTTTGAGAGTCACGGAGTTCAAGTGACACAAGAGATCCAGGCTGCGGGGCGAAAGGTCGCTGTTGAGAACACTCTTCTCCGGGCGCTGCTTAGACTACATGGCATTTCTGACCATGATATTGAGGGATACTTGGCAGCGCACACTCGGGATATTGTTTCATTTACCTCTCACTCAGAAGCTTTACCAGAGCCAAAATCGCACTTGTGTAAAGGGGGAAGCGGAAATGCGGTCAGCAGCAGTTCCTCGCAACCGATCTTATTGAACGAGAGGAGCGACCCGTTTCTCGAGAACGAGGCAGCGACTCCCGCGCCGACCTTATCCCCGCCAAGTCCGGCTGCCAGCCGACAGGTGGCTGTCTCCCAGAGTCAATCCTCTAACACGGGGCAGCCTGTCCCAGATGCACCTCCCACCAGTGATCCCTCTAGATTACAATCACGCAGTAGGAACCAAGATTCAGGGCAATCGACACCATGTGAAACTGCAGCCGGCATCATAACCTCGATGCGAAGCTACCCGGACGCACAGGAGGTGCGGTCGGAACTAGGGTGTCAGTCGAGTTCTAGCTGTATGGTGAGGAATATGGATATCTTTCAGCTACTGGATGGACGATGAAGCGAAATATTGGGTTGACATTGGATTGTGCTCTGCAACTGTTCCCACCAAGGCAGGGCTCTGAGAATATACCTCTCTTATAGAATAGTACCTAAATAAAGCTACCTAGGCCTTGATGGCATAGATCTGAAAAGAACCTGAAAAAAAAAAGGGTTAGCAGTGAAATCAATCCAGGACGGAGGACAATAACTGACCAACCCACTCATTAAAATCCAACTCCGCAATATCACTCGTAGTTTCCTTATTCCCACAACCACCACACGAGCTCTGAGGCAAATATGAAGACCCCTTGTAGAGATTAAGGTCCGACTTGGCATCAACAATGAACACACCTACCACCAGTTTAGTATTTAGTACAGAAGGCCTTTTTGACAACAGTGTACATACCTTCAAATCCAACCTGCTTAAGATAGTCTTCGTACTCCTTGATCTGACTAGCGCCAGCGACACAGCCCACAAACAGCGCCATATTTCTAGTAATATTATCGGGTAGTGGCTTTCTAGCCAAAATGTCACTGATAGCGACCCTTCCACCAGGCTTTAGCAAGCGAGCAATCTCTTTGAAGACGGCTGCCTTGTCGCTAGCCGGAACAAGATTGATAACACAGTTACTGATAATGCAGTCAACGCTAGTGTCTGGCAGCGGGATAGAGTTGATAGTTGCTTCAATAAACTTCGTGTTGGAAAGTTCCGATTTCTCGGCATTTTTGTTGGAGAGTTCGATCATGCTCTGGGTAGATATTATAAGTACTGGTTTCGACAGACAAGGGGCTTGGGAAATAATTACCTTGGTCATATCGACCCCGATTGCTTGACCACTCGGCCCAACTCTGCGAGCAGCCAGGAGGACATCGATACCACTGCCGCTGCCTAGGTCGAGAACAGTCTCCCCCTAGTAAAGGTCAGCCCTTTGACTCTCTCACGGTCGTGGAAAACAAATTAGTCCAAACAGACCTCTTTCATATTCGCGAATCCCACCGGATTACCACAACTCAATCCAAGGTTGGTCTTCTCTGGGAGCGAGCCGAGATCTTCCGCGCTGTAGCCAAATGCCCTGGCAATGTCCTCTTCCTTTTCGTGCTGCTGTGTGATGTTACTCTGTTTCGCGATATCGCCGTAACGGGACTGCACGAGATTATAGGTTTCGTCGGCCATCTTTAGTTGGAGGGATGCTTCCAATACAGTCGAGTAGTCAATAATTCAAGGCGTAGTTGTATATTTGGTATGAGTGAATCCACTGCGGGTTAGGCTTGGTGGTATGATGGGTTTAAGTCTCTCTTATATCCACGCAGGGGCCCACATTAAATGGCTCTGATTATCAATAAGTGGTAGAAAGCGAAAAAGGTGGTGACAGACCAGAATCCCTGATGGCGTTGCTCGCGTCTGCTTTGGGGCGGGTCGTCGATAAATGGTATGTCACCAATTACCTACCGCACGAACCAACCACATTAGTTACCCAAGAAGTGTATGTCATCACTTTCCAAAGGACCCCGCCATTCAACTGGGGTACACTCAACTGCTTTAATAATACACCGCAACACAAGCAATCTGCCCATGGGCAAAATAAATACAGAGGCGGACAATAGACCATGAAAAAAAGTCGAAAACAGATAATACAAAAGCATGTTGGCCGTTTGCGGAAACTGACCACCCTCCCAAGTTTACAAAGGCTCGACCCATTCCAACACTTTCAGGAGCAGCCCAAACTTTTGAAATGGCTCAGAGAGACCCTGATGAGAGACTTGTTTATCTGGCTTGCCAGCACGTTTTCCGCGGTTCTAACTCCTTAGTTCGAAAGCGAAAGCATGTGATGAGCTTGCTCCAACAAAACAAACCCGCTTTGACAGATATTCTCCGGGAACACAATATCGATCGCACATGTAATGTTGCCAGGAAACTTCTTGAGGATCAAGTTTTCCACTCGACATTGAGAGCTAAGATCAGATTCCCCGAGTTATTTGATGTCTCACCTGCTCAGAGCGCTGAGCGAGAAGCTTCAGAAGCGGAGGCGGCGAGAGACGAGGCCAATGTTGTGACGGAAATCTCCGAGAGGGAGACTTCGAGAGAAGTCGCGATTCAATCCCAGGTGCAACCTGCCAACGAGGAAAATGACGAAATTGATGGTTGGTACTCCTATAAAAGAATCTTTATGATATTTGTTGACAGTCAGCATCATCAGCTCCTGGAACAAAAATCGGTGTCAATAATCCGGTCCCATCTCTCTATCCAGTCTATATACATTACCGAAGTCAACACCTCATCACGACAAGCATACAAAGATTGGTGGAAGAAGCTTGTTTCGCCTACGCTCAAAGTCACTTCCCGCAGCTTTTGCTAAGAAATGGCTGGGACTGCCCAGAGGCTGTGGAACTCACCGAGTGGACCAAGCTTCTACCCCAGTATTTGGGCAAGGTAGTTACCCCGAAAAGAAGCGAATTATTTCACCTTCTTTGTGAATTGAGGCACTCTGCCGTCCACCGACTTCGAAAGACCGCTAGTGGTGTAGAGCGCCTGGCTGAAAACGCACAACTTTTTCTTGAAGCTTTGAATGACTCTAATCGTTCGAAGAGGGTCTCCATGCTTCGCAGAGAACTGAGTATGGCGATCGAAGAGCTCAAGCGTAACAAAGATTTCCTTGAGGGAAGATATCTTGGGGAACTGAAGGAAATAAAGGCCAAACGTGCGGCTTTGGACATGTGGGAACGTAATGCGAAGAACGCCATGATTAACGATGATTCACAATGTTTGGACGACACTGACAAAACTCTTGCGAGTGTTGTCCAATATCTAAGTCCAGGTGGGCCTACCAGAGACGAAGGGAAGGGTAAGATGCCAATCGAGTGCCCCGAGTGCCCGGAGTTCTCAGATTCGGAGGAAGAGTTCCTTGAGAGTGTGGTAGCCATCAACAGTTCTGATTGTCAGGCATTACAAATTTCCAGAAGCAGCGAAAGTCTTTAACAAGGGGCTGTATTCTTATCTCTTTTATGCTTTCTTGTGGCCACTTGTTACCTACCCCATTGACACAAGAGTCGAGCTTATAAGGGTACTATCAAACTCTGCTTAATTATATGTGCAATCGAACTGGGGATTCGTTATCAGCTTGATTGTTACTTTGGTATTTAGTACTTCACATGCCGTAACTAAGAAATAAGATGAATGCCAGGTCACAGCGAGTTAACTGCGGCCCATAAGCGATAGCGGGAATGCAAACAAATAGCATGGCCCCTCGGCTAGCGGAATCTAATAAATACATTCAATCTTTAAAGGCCTTTGACTTGAGGATATCATCAAACAAGCCTCCAATGTGATCATGTTCGTAGTCAAGGATATCATATGCGGCATTATCATGTTTGATGCACAAAGCCTTCATTGGCCAAACGGCGTGCGACACCCCGTGTTCAGACATGATTCTGGAGACGACTTGCAGGATCTCTTGACGACTAGGACGATGTACCTCAATCCCCCAATGGGGTGTTGAAAAGGATACTTGATATGGATGAGGACCGAATAGCCCTTTCGCCCTGCCTGGCACGAGTCCACAACGTGATCACCTGTGTTTTCTTCTGTGGAGATGTCAGTTGCCTCACCTATAACGTCGGCAATGATGATGTAGGTTCAGCCTGGAGAAGGGATGGTAGCAGATTCGTTCTTGCGCCCGTGAAACTTGGTTGAGATTGTTTCGGCCTTCACCCAGCACGAAATCTGGTGACGACGCCCTCCTGACCGCTGAGAGGATCCTGATAAGTGGCTTGGTATTGATTAAATCTGAACCCCTTGAGAGCTAATCCTACTTCTTCAAGAAGGTCAGCCCCAAATGAAGGATACTCTCGAGCTTCCTGCGCAAATCTGTGGTGCTCGCAAAGAAGATATCCCTTCACTGTTGCCGCCGCTAGAGTGCGACGGATTGGGTGCCTTGAGGCAAAAAATTTGCCGAAATAACATGATGAGACGTGAGGCAATAAGTATTGACACTTATTCCACCTTTGCTGGTTTTCGGATTCGGGTTTGCAAGTAAAAGATTCTTGAAATGCCGCGCAATTTGAGCTTCCATTTGTGTTATAACGCACATGTCCGCAAACCTCGCAAGTTCTATCACAGCTGAGATCTGGTGTTCCGGTTCTGTTATTTCGAATTTGATCTTGCGGAGGTATAGCCATTGTAAGAAGGCCTCAAGGCTTTGAACCGATACAATCCCTTCTATGTCTTCCAGAATTGCTGTCTGCTGTTGTCCCTCTTTAAATTCGCCCTCGAACATTGCTGAGAAATATTTAGATTCTCTGCAGAGAAGATCCTTCGAAACGGTGTATTCATGGTCGCAAGAGTTGATCCGAATTGTGACGCAAGGACCATGATAGATTGGTAGGATGCTAAAAACCAAACGCTTAGCTGCTATGCTATAATTAGAGCTTGCCATAATACATACGATCTCGCGAAGTCCTTGGCACTTGCTCCAGATATATCAGTCATTGCTTCGACGGCGATCAGTGGATTCTTCCAAGAAGACAGAGTGGACTCAGAACAGCGGGGTCAAGGTGCGCCCCTAACGGTCGTGCGGCACGTGATCTGTTGATCGTTTCTAGGGACTCGCTAAGACCGCCGCTTCAGTTAGCCAGCGACATAGGCTGAAGGCACTAGTGTTCCAGGCACTCAAGAGTGGAAATCCAGTACGGCAGAGATTAACCATCAGCTCGAAGCTCATAGGGGCAGCTCTTATAATTATAAGAAGTATAGAAATATACCAGATAAACGGACTATTTTCTTGAAGAGCCTCAAAGCTGTCTGCGAAGCGAGGTTCTTGCGTCAGATGTCATCCAATAGAGATCGATGCGTAATGTGAAACCAGAGCCGTGCTGAAGGCGCTAGTGCTACAGGGCTCAGGCTTCCACGAGGCCTCCGACCAATCAATCCCCATTCAACCTTCAGTGGTTTATGAAGCTGATATTTGTCTGTGAACAAAATAACTGGTAGCCCAATATATAAAGCCGGTTGGACCTGGTGTAACTACTCATCGGAGGAAATTCTGCCACGGTCGGCTCCAATCATGACTCCATGCAACCGGTAAGGGTGGGTTAATTTTTCCTGGATGAGATAGTCATAACTGATAATAGTGCAGAGTATTTCTGTCTAAGCTCCTGAAATTCACCGTCGGCGCTGATTGTGAAGAAGTTGTCATTCACAGTGATATACTTAAATTACATTCGTCGCCCTGGTTCGACAGCGATAGCGGTAGCTTTGCTGGTGATGAATCTATCATAATCAAGGACACGGATAAGCATATATTTAGTCTCGTCTGTCAGTACTTGTACTCTGGCGACTACTCTATTACACCACCCGGCGACACTCCACCGCCCGGTCTGACTGCTGGTGGACAAGAAAAGGCGGAGCAGGCCCATGTACTCATTCTAGAAGGAAACCTCTTTCGAGACACAGAGACGGTGGAACAATTCGCGGACTACCTTGTGAGGCGTATTCAGCCACGGCCATCTGAGGGGTCGCAAGGCAGCTGTAATCCTATGGCGGATTATACCGAAATGCTTCTCACCCATGCTCGTCTTCATATTTTCGCGTCAAAATATGAACTGCAGGAGCTGCGTGACATCTGCCTCTTCAAACTGTTGCATCTCCTGCACGCTTTCCCAATATACCAAAATCGGGTTGGGGATATTTTTCGGTTGTTTGACCTTGCCCTCCGCGCCGGCACTGGACTGTGCGAGAATCTAATCCGAATGTTGTGTCATTACGCTGCAAGGCACATCCGATTATTTCTGCGCAACAGAGAGTTCGAGATACTTCTGCAACAACAGCCTACTTTGGGTAAACTTTTGCTTACTACAATCGGCGGTGGTCCTTGATAATGAATTGGTAGCATGTTCCTTGGTCGTATCGTTTTCAAAAAAACAAAAAACAAAAAAAAAAAAAACCTTTCGATAAGAGCCCAAATATCACTTTTTAACATTCCGTCTCCAGTCAACACTGTATGAACATAACGGACAATACTTGGCCTTTGCAGAACTCTGTAGGCTCCAATCCATAGAACAACTAGGGCATTGATAGGTTACCGTGCTGACTGGATGATCTTGGCTCTGTACAAGGTCAGCCGCGAAGCCCAGAGTTTCCCTTAAGACTTGCTTGAAATCATCATTCTTCAACAAGTCACTTATATGTTCCAAAGATGTGCTAACAAGAAGATCTCGAAGGCCTCTATCTGCGGAACTCGTAGTGGAATATGCGCTTGCGATAGCAATGGGAAAGTCATCCATTTCCCAGCATGTCGTTATAGCAACCGAAAACTTCTCTTTCGCTTGCGCTTTGAGCTTAGGAATGCCATATTTGTCACCGATCTGGTAAACTTTGACGTTGAACAGCATTGGGGAGGTTCGACCTTGGTCACTACCACTGCTATCGTAATTGAATCCATAGAAAAAGTGAATCATTGCTTCTAGGGCCCTGGGATCGTCGTCCTCGAGTCGGATAACGTTCTCATTGACTTCCTGACGAATTCGAATAAGCTTCAGGCATCCTTTGATGGCGTCGAATTCAACTTACTTTCCAGTTGTGGCCGAAAAGCCGAGAGAAATATTCTGACTGCCCACAGACAATCACTTTGTGCACTTCAAATTTCTGGTCCCTGGTGACTATTGTCAAGTCAGAGAACGTTGATGCGTGAAAGTATCTAGTAGAGGCGCAATGAGTACTGTACAATGGATTTTGCAGATTTTGGCAAACCTTTGGATGCTCGCAGTAAGGTCACCTTCATTTCCGTCAGCCTCCATGGCCTCCGCCTGAATTTTCACGGTTACAGGCTGGTCGCTCCCCATTCTGGCGCAATAAATTAACCTGCTTTTAATGCGCTATACTATCTCAGGGCCTCAGATGAGATATCAAGACCTGGCGCGGCGGAAGGGTATCAGAGATGGTGACTCCATTTGCTTGTGAATTCAGAAATTCTTAACTCGTTTCCTCACCCTCCCTTCATTTGTGTCACAAAACAATTAGCTGCTGCTTACGCGAGTTCCCCTTGGCTGCTAACACTCGTATTCGCCTTTGCGCTCATTACCGCTCACATGATGCCTAGAGGTCAAAGCTCGTTGTGCTTTGCAGACGCGATTCGATACCAACAAATCAAAATCAGCCGTTGCGAAGCTCTCACCTGCTCCATGGAAGAAGCAGACAATTGAGAAAGAGGGGGTGCCAAGGAAATATCTGACGTGGGCCCCGGAAGTTGAAGACCTCACGCACGCATTATCAATAACTATCGCGACGTAGCATCAGTGCTTCTGAGATCTATTCACAGGCCTCCTCATTTGTCCCACTTCGGGGACTTGGTTGTTGGGCATCTGAAGCTCAATGCGCGTGCCCTGAAACGACCAAAGGGAGAGGAAGGGAAAAACTAAACGCGCCCGCGAGAGCGTGCGCAAAAAAGGCTGCGATTTGTATGCTGAACTGCTAATGCCACGCCTGCTTCTCGTTCGTCCGTTATCCATCTACTTTCGCTCTAGTGTCCCTCGGCAGGGTACGCTACTGCACGTTTCTGCGATTTTATTAGTTTTCCTACTCGCTCGCTTTCGTTTCGTCCCACTCCTTTTATTGCGACGTCCCTATGGTGTTTCTCTTTCGATGTCTTCTTCGACCAATCCACATTGCTCTCTCCGATCTTTATACATAGCCATCGACGCATTGAACGTTCAGCTTCTGACGAGTCCATTCGTGTCATTCCCAGCCCATCATGTTCTCCTCTGCAAACCCCTCGCTCGGATTTCTACCATATACTCTTATTCATCTCTTCTCTTCCAAGCTAGTCCGCAATCCTTTGGCTTTGCCCGGCAAATACCTATCTCCCCTTCGTCTCTCAACGTTTAGCCATCCCTTTTGTCACATAGCATGTCCTCGTCTTCTGCTCCGTCCCGCTCATGCTTAGACTGTGGCCGCGCCATTCGAGTGACTCGTCGCTATATTCGCTGTGAAAGTTGTCGGATAGCCGCCTCGCCAATCCCGCTCCAGACCCAACCATGTACGGACTGTGGCGCCCTTATCTACGCGAACGACACATATGTCCGGTGCGATACCTGCCGTCTGTCGACGCCCCTTCAACAGCACTCATCGCTCCGTGCTCCTGAAAGACGGACTTGTTGGGCATGCGGAGACGCTTTCTTCGGGGGACGGCGTGTGACTCGGTGCTCGCGTTGTAGACGGAGAAGCTCAACTGTTGTACAGGGAGCAACAGATTCTTCCCTTCCGGGCCCGTCCTTCAACCCGTATACAAATTCCTTTGACGCTGCACGTTTTCAGCCCCCAGCTGCAGTTATTCCTCGGAAAAGAAAGATTCCGCTTCCTTCTCCTCAGCTACCACTACAGCCAGCGAAACCTATAAACAACGAGAAACTCCTCTCTCTCCTCCACCAAGCGGTTAAAATTCTGCACCAAGAATTCCACTCTCGCCTCGAGGCTTCCGACACATTCCCGCCGGAGATATCCCCATCGCACATCCGCGCTTCCATTGCCCGTTATGAGACCATGGTGGCTGCTGCAACCGAAGATGTGGCCTGACCCATCATACCGACAGCAGACCCTCCTTTATATTGGCGGAGAGGGTGGTGTTGGTAAGAGCCAGGTAATTAAAGGAATCGTCGCCGGTATGGATTTGATCAACCGCAAAGACGAGATCATCCTCATGGCACCGACAGGAGCTGCGGCTGACATGATCGGAGGAAATACCTACCATACCTCCCTTGGAATCTCACTTGATCGTTCCCGAAAAAAGAACATGACAGCAAGGATCCGCAGGCTATGGTCGCAAAAAACAATCATGATCATCGACGAGGTGAGTATGATCGATCTTTCCACGCTCAAATCCATCGAGGTCCACTGTAGTAATGCCAGATCCTTACCGAGTACATCTCCAGACCGCTTCGGCGGCTTGCCTGTGGTGATTCTGATGGGAGACTTTCATCAATTCCCTCCAGTTCGCGGCCAGCCGCTCTGGAAAACCCCAAGAGATGACGGCGAACAGGACGGGAAACATCTCTGGAATCAATTTAAGGAAGTTGTCATCCTTACCGAACAAATGCGCCAAGTCAATGACTTGCAGTACCAAAATCTCCTCGCACGAGCGAGGTCAGGATCGCTCACAACGGATGACCTTCAAACCCTTAACGCCAAAACAATCTCGACGCTTGCATCTCTTGATCTACAAGACACAACAGTAGTCACCAGAACGAATACTCTCCGGACTGTCATCAACCGCATTCAAATAGAACGATTCGCTCGCGCGAGGCATCAAAAAGTATATATCTTCCCCGCCATCCACACCCGCACCCGTAACTCCGGCCCCACCAACCTCAGGCTTCGCGCGGACGATCTCCTCGGTCTCCCGGAACAAGGCACCAAGGTTCCATCCCCAGGGCTCCTTCTGTTCACTGTTTCCATGCCTGCCATGATATTGACCAATATAAGCACACGTGCTGGGCTCGTCAATGGCGCTTCAGGAACAGCGGTAGGTATCGTTGTTGACCCTTCTGGTGAGCCATTACTCCAGCGTCCTCCAAAATTATCTGACGCACATGTAGCCGACTTTCACGAACTAGGTGATCTCTTTGTTTTCTGCACTAAACTTCCCGCTTGTCTTCTGTTCAAACCAAACCGGCCCAAGTCCTTTTCTTTTCCAGCACTGGATCAAGACATCCTCCCAGTATTCCCACTTGAGACTTCGATAACTATAAAGGGATATTCCGTCCGTCGGAGACAGATCCCTATCTGCGCTGCGTTCTGCCTGACCGACTACAAGGTCCAAGGTGCTACACTCAGCTCTGCCACTCTTGACCTCAAAAACAGCCGCAAGCACAGAAGTCGAGACTCGCATCGAAGATACTGATCCGTCTACGTGCAGCTGTCGCGCCTCCGGTCCCTCGAGGGCTTACATTTACTTCAGGCCCTTGGGATGGAAGACCTCCAGCACAAGCCCGACCCTCAATTACTCGATGAGACCAAGAGACTCCACGCCCTCGAATGTGAAACCCTCCACGGATGGGAAGCCGCGTTGCCATGAGAGATCAGATGTTGAATACCACTCCCCGCCAATCACCCCTCTCCCCGTCCTGCACGATCCCAAACATCAGTCCAAGGGAACCCCCCTACCCTGCATAAACCCCGCTCCAGAGTTGCGGTGAGGACTTTTAGATCTATCATAAACTGCCTCTCTATGTGCATACCAATCATGCCAACAACTCCCAAGAATGCTTCCATCCGTTGCATTTCCGCCCTGGTTCCCCTCTTCGTAAACCTAAAGACACTGTCGACCCTCCGTACGGCCTCTTAATCTTGCCTCCCCAAAGCAACACATACCCGTCCCGACAACAGACTAAATCTGCCTCAACCCAGAACGACGCTACAGACCATGTCTCCTTCTACCTTTCCAGCGCACCTTCACATTCGAGATTTCATCGACTCCGCTGAGCCTGATCCAACACGTCCTGGAAAAGGGCTCGCTCTCCAGTTGCGCGTTTCACTCAATATCCCAGTAACAGACATGCATTCCGATGATGTAGAACAAAATGATATTCCTACCATTGTCAGATTCTTTTGTGAGCCGAACCGGATCAACCATTACCAGGAAATACCTTCATATATGCCTGGGGATCTTTCCTCACGGACGTCACGCCATCTGATGGCTTCCACATCCTCCTTCTTGCGCACGCCGTTGACCGGTAAGAATGATCAACAACACAAATAGTGACTACACTAATCCCATTCAGTCACCCAGGCAATCAAGAAGACACCGACTCGTACTTCATGCACTGTCCTGAGGCTGCTCAGCCTGTTATAACACTCTTGGGAAACGTTACCGAACGCGAAGGAGAGCTGAATAGTAATACCTCGACGCTATTACACTATCGACTACAGTGCACGGTCTACAACAGCTCTAGCCGATCCCATCACACCTTTCCAGTCACCGCGTACTTCAAGAATGGCCCGCGCTGGACCAACTTTCCACCACTGACATTGAACACCGCGGTATTCATCACGGGTCGGATCTTTGGAACCACGAAAGAAAACCGTCAATTGGCCGTAATAACAGAAGACATTCATTTTCTCCCAGTGTTAGCACAGGCATTT
Organism: Aspergillus sp. S2111Y; assembly: GCA_023625095.1. NCBI lineage: Eukaryota > Fungi > Ascomycota > Eurotiomycetes > Eurotiales > Aspergillaceae > Aspergillus > Aspergillus sp. S2111Y. Next base: position 25,135 of record JAMABB010000055.1, read on the forward strand.
CCCCCCAGTCCCTCTTCCACCACGGGAAAGAGGAAAAGACCGGACCGATGGGCTCAGCGCGCCACGCCCGTCACCCCGTCCAAATCGGCTCGACTCCAACCCGACTCGTTACAATCTAATTACGCCGAATCCCGAACAACATCTCGACCCACGCAAGAACTCAATGAGACTACTATTCATGAATACGATAATACGTCACAAATTGCATCTCCAAATATCTCAAATGAGACTGCATCACCTCCGCTTATGTCCTCGCCAACACCTGAACGACGTTCCCAGCGAAAGCCAAAAACCTCCTATGCCGATATTCTCGCCCAATCAAACGCTTAGAAGCATCTCCCATCTTTCTTCCTGTTGCCCAGAGTCATGCTCGCTTCCCCACCAAACCTTTCCCCCTACATGGACCTACACTAACTTAATGCTTGCGCTCCTGTAGATACGTTAATAAATCTCATTCTTCATTTTCTCCTTTCTTTTTCTTCATCGTTTCAGGGCATTAGCGTGCGGCAGCGCGCGTCTTCGAGTCATGAAACATCCAGCAGCGAACCTTATCAGGTAGCTACTCATTCGCAGAGCATTGAAAGAGGCTGAGGCCCTGAAGCGCTGAAGCGCTGAAGCGGGGAATTGGGGGTAAGCCAATCAGAGTTACGTAAACTCAACCCCAACAATTGTGCTGAAGGCACTCGTGTTTCAGCCATTGCAGACTTCTCTCAGACAGCATCGATGATGGCCAGTCCTGGGTCGCAGATAATGGTCTCTGGCTTAGATATGTTCGCTTACGGCGCTCAACAAAACTATAAAACGAACAAATCGATTCATTAACGATATGCGAATGTATTTGCCTGCGTGCGTGAGTGCCTGGAGCAAACTCTTGCCTGGTTACGGAAATATCTTTGGCTCTGATTCTCCGGTCTGTCAACTTCCGACAGTGCAATGGGAGTGTGTTAGCTGAGCGTTGTTGTGATTATTTATGGCACAAGGCTGTGATATTTTAGTTGCTTAAGTGTCTTGCGATAGATACCCTGTATAAAATATGTACGAGGTAGGTCCAAGGTAGATTAGGTGCTTTTGGAAAGTATATAAAATTATCTAGCCGGACAGGTGCTGTACCAACAATTGTACACTTAACACAAGCATCCTTACACACTCTTATTGAAGTCGCAATCTCTTTGAGCGACGCAGCGGAGCCTCTGTAACCTTGGGTTTGCTGGGCTCCAACAAGCGCGGGTCGATGTTCGCCGTCTCAGGACCCACGGAGGAAGCGGGAGTATCAGTGCCCAGCCGACCACCAGATTGTACTGATTCTACTGTGCTATCCGCGGATGAAGTATCGCTGCAAGTAAGGCACGGTTTTGTTGGGAGATGATGTAGCTTAATATCGATGTCATACGCATGCACAGTCACAGCATGCGCTAAAAATTCAGTGACTTTAGTGAACTCAAGGATGCCATGGCACGCTGGCCACGTGCAGCTAATTCCGTCATGTGCATGGGCGAGATGAGAATCAATGAGATGACGACGGACTGAATCTTTCCGCTTGGCGGGAAATTTGTGTGGAGGCGGATTAGACGATGAAAGTTGAGATTGACCGCAACAGATAATGCAAATATCTGTAGGACATTTCAATGATTCCTCTTTAGCAGGCAAAGGTTCTTCAGACTTCTCAGTTTCGTCGTCCTCTACCTCCCAGTTGATTCGGTTGCCTCGCCGGTTTGGCTCGCAGAACTTCGAGAGGGCAACCATGTCCTTGGTAACCTGAATCCGCCGTGCAAGTAGCTTATCCTCGTCAAAGTTCTCTGCTTCTGGCCCGTAGAAATTCTCCACGAGTCGCACCCGCTCAGGAAATATGTAATCCGGGGTTGGGAGCTCCCAATCCTCATCCTCGGAGCTGTCGGCATCAGATTGGTCAACGTCAGACTGGCCGAGCAGTTGCTTAATCTGCCTGTCGACTTCGAGCACAGGTGCCGTGTGGAAATATTCCTTTCGAGCTGTCTGCTGCGTGTTGTTTGCCAGGGTTTTCCTTAGCTGGGAGAGCTCCTTCTTGACTGCTTCATGCCTTTGATAGAGGTGAGGAAATGGCTCCCGGGCTTTCCCTATAGTGCCGGCCAGGGATCGCATCTCCTCCATAACCTCTCTCTTTTCTCGTCTAAGCTCAAGGACCTTAGGGTGCTGGCGAACGGTGCGTTTTTGTGCATCAGTAAGACCGGACGGAGCGAGAGGGTCCCTCTTCCTGAGCATGCTTCCCGCAACTCGCAGGAGACCTTCCTGGGGGGGCCGGAGAAGGACCACGTGCTGAAGATCACGATTGATAAACTGTGATTGATAGTGCTTTTCGAAAACCGCGTCACCGGACTGGCCAAGCACCCTCTGCCGCTCCTGGCTGGTAAAGTTCCCTGTGATCAGCAGTTAGATATCGTACGAGAAGTGGTTGTCGCCAGGAAGATGTAGTCTTCTCAGAACAAGCCTAGTTGCGGATAACGCACGATTAACTTCATTTGCAGTCCACCGACGGTAATTATAATGGCCAATGTCGTCCTCGAACCTTGCATCCCGGCCCAGCTCTTTGAGCGCTTGTCGACTTGAATCATATGTCATTGACAAAGACTTATGAAGTTCGTAGCCATATGGCGTTCGGTCGAGACGTCGAAGGAGAGGAGTATCGAGTTTCTCCGGCTTCCAACGGAGAGGAAGAGATGGCAAGCGCTTCGGAACTCGGAGCCGCCAAATTAGCTCTGGCGTCAATGCGTCATTGAGAAAAGCGTCATCGCGGAAAGCTAGCGAGATGATTTGGTTGATAGGGCAGTATGCAAGTTGGTAATCACCGTGCATGAAGAACTTGGTTCTATGAGGGGTGGAAAAAACAGGATTAGATATGTTTGAGATCCAGAGTGAAGGTGCCTTACCCATCAGCGCCTTCCGGCCGACCTTTGAGGTTGCGGAACTCGATAATCGCACAAAGAACGTCGCGCTTACTATCTGGGTCCTTGAGAATAAAGAGCTCGATATCGCGGTAGCAGACGGATGTTGGAAGATCATCTACTGATACATATTTAGGGAGGTCGCTCTGGAAAGTCTTATCTCCTTTGCGTTTGCCGAGAGACGTGTCTGCTAGAGACGCGTTCTGCGGGAGGAGCACACCAGGTCGAGTTCCGGTAATGGCGGACCAGAGCTGGATCGTGGCGAATTGAATAATCATACTCCCGTGGCGGAAATGCTTCGAATATACCCAATGATGGCGATAGGTGACACAGAAGACATCCACGTCCAGTGTATTCTTGTTCTTTGTTCGTCTAGATATTTTGCGCTCAGCAGGGAGTACATGTTCGAGGAACTATTTTCCATATTAGTCCTCTATCTGCGGAGTCCGAGGAAACCTAGCGTACCCGTCGCATCTGTTCGTGAACATTACCATTCACACGGCGTCGGGCGAATAGACCGAAGTATTGACAAAGGCGTCGCCAATATTCATCATACGACTGAAGGAGCTTCTTCCGCGAAGTCTTATACATCCAATCGAAGAAGTTCATATAGATGGCTTGATCCTCCAAGAGCAGGTACTCGACGTAGTCCTCGTTTAATTGGATGCAATACCTATTGGACGTTAGTCTCTGCCATTGAATTGATATCCAATAGCATACCTACTTCCGCCAATATCGTTCGACAACAGCAAGACCTTCCAGGGTCTTGGGCTTGAAGTTTGGGGGGAGCCATCCAAGGCTGCGGAAATGTTCCAGTCTAGCACGAGTCTCCTCGCAGAGAATTGGATCGGTCCAGAATTGGTGTTCGCCGGGTTGAGCGGGGGGGGCAGGAGGAGGTGTCATGGAGGCAGTAAGATAGAAATATTGGAGAGAGGGGTCAAGAGAATGGCTAGCTTCAGGATTGGGCCGAGATTTGTTAATGCAGGGGAGGATGGGATGTTGGGGATGGGAATGGAGGACCGAAGAAGCAGGGAAAAGATATCATTTTATAGAGCGCTGGACCAGGCCGGCCGGCTCTGGGGCAGCTGGATCTGGCCGCGAAGGAGGCCATTTTCAGCGTCGATTTGGTCGTGAGTTGAGGGGGACTGAGGCTCGCTGAGGTCGAGCGTTCAGCGTTCATTCAACATCAGCCCCGGAAGGGACTAGAACGCTTGGCGGGTGCAGAATAGTGGTGCGAAACACACGGGGAGGCTAAAACGGTGGCTCACCGCTTTGAGAGTTACGGGTGGAAATGCGGCCGTTTATGGCCTCAGTAGCTGTCATTTTCGGCGTCGATTTCACAGGTCCTCACATTCTAGTTGTAAAACGACAGTGCCATTTCTTGCACCTGCGTCCCGTAGTCAGCGGGAAATTCTTGGCAATATCCCTGGGAGCTGCAGCCTGCAGCTCCCATGACAGTTTACAGTACAAGCTACAGTGGTACTTTGATTTTGCGAGACGGATGGAACACCTACCGGCCAACAGATGTCTGCAAAAATGCTAGCGACAGTTTTTGGGACTCTCGGGCTGGCAGTGTAGAAGGAATAGTAACCAAGGCCGTTGGCAACTGAACAAGCAGCGGAAGCAACAAGTGGGATGGTATGCAGGGCGCTGAAACGCGTGATAAGGATCGCCCAAACCGAGACACACGTAAGGGAAAACCCTATCGCACTCAAAACAGCGACGCTCGTCTCAAAATAAGGGATTGGATCACTGTCTAGTGCTCGGCCTGGAAGCATGATAATCTCTCGAGTCTCGAAAGAGAAGACAAAAAAAGAAGTAACGAAAAAGGTGGGGAAAAATGATCGTCTTCGGGACTTTAATGAGTGCATTTTTGCTTAGGTCTGCCCAAAGGCATCTAGGCTTTAAGTGTCCGTCGGGGTGCTCGCTCTACCAGACGCTCGGGGGCAAATTTTATTTCCCAATAAAGGTTGTTGGGCTAATACAGACGCCCAAATGGCCGCCAACCAATGCCAGGCCTTTGAGCTGTAGCAAGAAAGGAATTGGAGGAAAATAGGAAAAAGACAAGAATGGATAAAACAGTACCCACAACTCAATCCCACTACTTAAACTTTCCTTTTTTTTTTTTTCCGGAATGCGGTTTTTGTGGAAGGCTAATCTGTCTAAGTTGTGTCGTCATATATAGGACTTCTTTGGTGTTCCGCAAATGTACAATGCACATGTGGTTGAGAGTGTACCAAGGACCTATAGCTGGGACAAGGGAGAGAAAATAGGATCAGACGCAAGGGGCTTTCTTATCACATGACCACGATGGTGTCTGTGAAACCTCCCTGACCGAGCGAGTGAGTACTCGTCAGGACATCAAATATCATGCTCAGTTTCATTATATCCCTTTTGTGTTTTTTGGGGGAATCGGCAACATCCCAGGACCTGACAGGTCCGATTGTTGACCTCGGATATTCGCAATACAATGGGATCAGGCTTTCCGCCGGCGTTGACCAGTACTTGGGTATGCGGTATGCATCGCCTCCAGTTGGGGACCTGAGGTTTCGTGCTCCAGCAGACCCTGTGAATTGTTCCTCTGTCCAAACCGCTTTCGAGGTAAGAATCGCCCGTCGACTTTTAGGAGTACACGATCTCCGATAACATGTCCATTATAGTTTGGTCCGATATGCATTGGGGTTGGGCAGACCGCAAACGAGAAAATGGGAGAAGACTGCCTATTTATCAACGTGTTCACTCCTTCCAATGCGACTTCTCTATCTAAGCTCCCCGTTTGGGTCCATATCCAGGGAGGTGGCTACGCAACGAATGCCAATGCGAACTTCAACGGAACGAAGGTCATCCAGCGTGCAGGATATGATATTGTATTTGTCAACTTCAACTACCGAGTTGGGGCCCTCGGTTTCCTTGCTAGCGAGAAGCTTCGACAGGATGGTGATTTAAACATCGGCCTCCTAGACCAGCGTAAAGCATTACTATGGGTGCATCACCATATTCACCAGGCATGTACACGCAGCTCCTATCAGGTTGGTCCGGTGCTAATGTAGGCCGTAGTTTGGTGGAAACCCAGGACATGTTGTGCTCCACGGCGATTCGGCGGGCGCCGGGTCGATTGCCCACCACATGACGGCCAAATGGGACGATGGCGATCCTCTATTTGTCGGAGCCGTTCATGAATCGACATTCTGGCCTACGTTGCGAACCGTTGCGGAAATGGAGTTCCAGTTTGATCGAGTGGTCAAAGATACCGGCTGCTCTGGTTCGGAATCCGAGCTAGCCTGCCTGAGGACAACAGATATCGCCACGTTCCAGAAAGGAAATGTGCAGTCGCCGTTCCCTGGCGGCCGCAGCGATTTCCTACCGCTATGGTGTTTTCTGCCGGTAATTGATGGCACGCTCATTGAAGATCAGCTCTATCAGTTGTTTGAACGAGGACGTGCTGCCGCGATCCCGTTGCTAATAGGCGACGACACCGACGAGGGCTCTATGTTTGCCTACAATGCCTCTACTGCGTCTGACGTCTCCCTGTTCTTCAAAGCGAACTACCCTAATCTGTCCCTGGACAGCATTGATGCCATCAATCTCGCGTATCCGCTAATGGCGCCACTGCCCCTTCATGGCCCATACTTTCCATCCGTGTCAGCTGCCTACGGAGATGCGGCTCTCACCTGTCCCGGAATATTCATCGCATCCACAGCTGCCTCTCGCCAGTTGTCGAATGTGTGGAATTACCGGTATGATGTCCAGGACCCCCAGCTTATCAGCCAGGGATTGGGGGTTCCTCACATTTTCGAGTTAAGTGCGATTTTTGGAATAGGATACGCTGGGAACAGCGAGACGTCGGGCTACGTGGGAACCAATGAGGATATTGTTCCGATAGTGATGGATTACTGGATCAGTTTTATCAAGACCCTGAGCCCCAATCCTGCTCGAAACAGCCGAGCACCGTACTGGGAGTCTTGGGGTCCGGGGATTGGCGAGCGACTCAAGATAAGAACAAATGCGACAGAAATGGAAAGTGTCCCGCCAAGATTGGCTAGTCGTTGCTCGTTGTGGAGGAATTTGTCCCGAGAGATGGAGGTATAGCGCAGCACGTCGTCATTACGGTGCTTCTGCAGCCGTCGAGCCGCGAGGTATCTGCGGGCCAAAGAAAAATTCACGAACGCTCGCGGGCAGAGTAGGACGGGATATCCTAGAGTTAGACCCAACGAGTATTAACGCTTTGTAAAAGTGCTGACGTCATCTAAAGATGCTCTCCCACATACTTTGCCATCCAGGCCAATGGCAAGAGTAGATGCTGCAGGCGAACAATTGTTAGATAGTAAGCTTGATTTCTCCAACCCGAGTGCGATTATGTGAGGCGTACGCATTTTCATCAGGGGCTCTCAGACCAGCAATTACACGCCCAACCAGTGAACGTGGTATGCGGTTCAAAATAGGCGAGTGGTAAGGGTCAGGTTCGCAATCACTTAAGTTGCGTATACCAGGGTACAGGCCT
>JAMABB010000056.1:0-31843 GCA_023625095.1 Aspergillus sp. S2111Y
CTAAACAGAGAATCTAAACAGAGAATCTAAACAGAGAATCTAAACAGAGAATCTAAACAGAGAATCTAAACAGAGAACCCAAATGAAGAATCTAAACAGGGAATCTAAACAGAGAATCTAAACAGAGAATCTAAACAGAGAACCCAAATGAAGAATCTAAACAGGGAATCTAAACAGAGAATCTAAACAGAGAATCTAAACAGAGAATCTAAACAGAGAATCTAAACAGAGAATCTAAACAGGGAATCCAAATGGAGAAAGACCGCTATCTGGATTTAGAGAAGGGGTGTGGTGTAGCCAGAATAAGACGCCTGAGAGTTATAGCTCTCCATACTCCTTCATTCCCTGGGTCCAAGACATGCCTATTCTCATCCGAGGAATTGAAGTGCTCATCTTCGAATGCCTCTGGCTGGTACGCTAGGGTAAATCTGTATGTCTGTTATTGTTGAATTTCAAGAGAGCTGCATTTTCCTTTTTTTTTTTCCCGCACTTTTCAGCATGCTAGAGATTCAACTAGCGTCTTGAAATATTCCCTCCTCGTTCCAGTGCTAAGCTCTGTCTGATACCCATCCTTTCCCCTATCACTCTAAGGCAGTCTTTTGCCCACTGCGCCTCGTCTTCTGTGGTGCCCATGACCACCAAGGGCCAGAGAAGGAGTAAGCCGCGGATGGTGAACTGGTGGGTAGTAGTATCGTGCGAGGCTCCAGTTGCCCTGATATCGAAATGGAATGGAATGTTGGCACGAATCTCGGATGTCAACTGGTGAATTTCCCAGCGGACCATACCGGGAACGAATGGTGACAGGATCTGGAGCACGACAATCTTCGCACACAGATACTGATTCATTATATGACATATCCAGACATTATTGTACGCGTGGGATGGGTTATGATAAAAATTGCCATGGCCTTGAGGCAATTCGGGGTAGGGTCGTAATTGAGGCTTAAACGAGGCGCGTGGCAAGGACATATGCCAGTCTCTTAACTCATCCAGTACCAACCAGGCTTGTCGAGAGACTTTCATTGAGTCTGTTGTCTTGTTGTGCATATCTGCCCGTAGGTGAGATAGTCGCCCTAAAATATAAGTCAAGCGATCACCATATGCTTCAAACTCCTGCTCAAGGCCGGAAGCTATTTCTATAGGATCCAATACATGATCCGGGACAGGCTCCAGTCTTAGCAACGATTGTGTAATCTATTTGGAATTAGTAAGGCTGGGTAACAGGTCAAAAAGAACACACCTTAAATAATTTTACCTGAATAGTAAAAGCAAGGTCGGCTTTGACTCTGATTCCCTCCCTGTTCTGCTGGAGCACTAGTGTTACGGCACCATCCAAATGAGTCAGACTTTGTTGCATGTCTTCGCAGGTGACCATCTATTCTCCTATTAGATCAAAGGGCAGAAGTACGTGAAGTATTCTTACCTCAGTAATAGCCATAACGTATACTGTTTCCCTAGTAGCTGTCGACCCACACTCAGTCTTAATCGCTTCTTTCAAAAGGGACAGTGCGACAGTTTGCATAAAGAGATATTGCTTTGAGTCTTGTTGTTGTATGAGCATCCCTAATGAGAGAATACTGAATTGTCTCGCCATTCTGCCATATTTTCCTTCCTCTTGACCATCAAGGCCCAGGTTGCAATCTCTTTGCAACATCCTTTCACAGTTTTTGTACCAGATTTTTTTGCGAATTTGTGAAGCTGGCCTACGGCCTTGCTGGGAACCACTGGCTTGTCCTGGATGTATGTCCCAATCCGACCAAGTGCGCGGTGCAGGAATATTATTGTTGAATTGATGAGCCGTCTTTTGGGAGTTTCGGTCATATTCCATGGATCGAGAAGGTGGCTGAGGTATCTTGGTGACAACACGTTTTCCTGGACCAGAGAAATGACGAAAAATGCCATCTGCATATTTGGTTGAAGGGTATCCGCACTCCTGAGTGCTTCTAGAACAGGCTGAGCACGGCAGCCCGTCGCGTGGGCAGCAGACCTTTCCTTTGCGGCATTGAATACAAGCCGGGACGCGATTTCTACCGGCGGATTTCCCCATTGTGTTCTCCGATCAAGGTCGGCACATATCTTGTTGTGTATCCGATGAGATATTAAACGCCAATGCCTCAAGCATACACCCCTTATATACTGGGCCGGCCAACGGGCCAGTTCCCGCACCCACGGCTCTGATCCTTTAATTATTAAGGCGCTATTGGCCCACAAATCAATGTCGTTAGGTTGGCCTTGGTCCACGTACGCACCGTTGAGCCATGCTTGATATGCAAGCGTCTGACCGCGCAATCTCCCACTAGACCATGCCTAGGCTTACGCCGCTCAGCTGTGAGTCATGGGGTGAAAGAAAGAAAGAAAGAAAGAAAGAAAGAAAAAGAAAAAACAAAACGGGGGGGGTGGGGGTGAGATAATCTGAGTAGATCGGTGTGTGCGGGCTAGAACCTAGTCTCTTCTCTCAACTTGGCAGGACCCGACAGCCTCTCTGGATCTAACCGAATCATCCATTCAGAGGTTTGTGCATGTTAATAGAGAGTAATAACATACCCTGAGCACTGCAATGCACTGATGTGGCATGCGCCCCAGTTAGCAGTCCAGTTAATAGTTATAACAAAACCTGCGTTGCTCTTTTCCTTCGTAGTCTTTCCCTTCATACAGCTACGATAGTACTCAGTTATGGCTATCCGTCTCCTAGTTCTTCTATTGTTTGGGTTTATTTTTGCCTCAATTTTCTTTTTGGCCAAATTATGCTCCTCCCCAGTCAATAATCTACCTTCTAGAAGCATCGCTTGTTATATTGGTGCTCTTGCTGCTGGTGAACTCAGTATTATACCGACATTACCCGTGGTACAGACGACACTAGTATGTCGTAACCCTATCTCCTAGTCAAGCAGATACTAAACCATCGACAGTCCACGGAATAAAAATTCCCAAATCGGGTCAAACATCAGGGAGAAAAAGATTCAGTACATTGATTATCGGCAACAGCATACGGGTGGTTGGTTTAGCAAAAAGGTATCCGATATGAGAATCAGAGTTATATACAAGTGTCCCTGCGACCAGCGCGAAAAACTGTCATGTCAATATCAAATCAACTTTGAAAATAGTCATCGTAGCCCGCCTCGCACCTCACTCATCATCGACGCCTAAAACATTGAAGAAATTCTCTGTATCAATTCTTGCTTCCCTGAGCTCCTTGCAGTCTGCATCTGAGAAGTCTATCCCATGTACTATTATCTGAAGCCTTTTTCGATCCGCCTCGTCAAGCGCTGAAGCATCGATTTCTATAGGAATTGAAACAAGAAATTCGTTGCCATGATCATATGCTGAGACTATAACGTGAGGTTGTTGGCCTTCTAATTTAGAGACTCGGCGGTAGCTTCCGAAGGACAAGCCTCTTTTATACGCTTCGATCACGGATATGAGCGGGGGTTGGGCCTTCTGGAGGGTCATCGGTGAAGGACGCTCGTAAGCCGAGGGCTGCTTGGGTGAGGACTTGCTGTTTGGATTGGGTTGGGCGTTCGATGGTAATAAGCACATAGACCAGAAACCCATGCAAAACATTTTGGCCGAGAAAAGCATAGACATCGATGGAAAACTACAGAATCCGAGACGGGCCAGCACTTATACACGTAGCGGGCTGACTTGTCGAACGCGCCACACCATTTCAGTCTGTTAATAATCATAGATTCATAATCCTAGAAATCTGTGTCCTGCGGCTATCTCAATATATCCCGGGCGTCATTTCATTTGTCTCAAGTTCCGAGGGTTGAAGTGTTGTTTACCGTGGAATCTCTGCGACCGCAATTCAGGCCGGAACCACTGGAGGCCGGAGGATGGGATTCCATACATTCATGCAGCAAACCCATTTGACCTCCAGAAAGCAGATAAGAGCGTGAGCAGAGGGCGGATTAAGCATGACTGTAACATGGCATTCCGCAGCAATGCTCCAGAATACCGTCCTCAGTCGCCTGTTGTTCTTCCGATCAATTTGTAGCATTAGACATCGTTTTGACGAAAGGGGAGATGGTATACAATGTGAATCAATAGAATATCTGCAAGTCATTTAACGTAGGCCTATGTTGCGTAGGGCTCATTTCATGAGTCCTCATGGAAGTCGTCGAACGGGAAATGACTCTGAACCCCAGTAACATCGCTGTGCGTTACAGCCGCTTCAAGCATTTTAGCCTTCATCTCACGAGCCTTTTCCTTCGCAGCCTGATATTCATCATTAGGAACCCAGCCTAACACATCCACACCTAAGACATGTTGCATTTGTTCCATGGCAGCATCGGCCTCTTTCTGTTGCGCATCTATCCTGAGAGTGTCATGAATAATTATATCCGGATACTCAAGAGGAGGTACAGCGCATGTCCCTTTGTCATTGTCATAATATCGCGAGTCTTCTGCGATTAAATCCCGCCAGCTCTGTAAGGCACGAATCATCTCAGCCCGCAGAGTTATCGAGTCTCCTTCCCAGGGAGTATTCGCACTCTTAAACAGACGTTGATGCAATATGACAGACTGGTTAAATATTGCATCATAATGTTCTTCGTTTAACCGCTTGGTAAACGCAGCATACAGAAAATGGACTAGCCGTTTTCGAATAGTCTCTTGTACTGATATTTGCTCAGATTGGTCGAGAGTATCATAGTTCGGTGGAAGATCAATTTGAGGCTCAATGAGCTTTTCTGAAACAGGGTCGCCGTAGTTCTGGAAATGTTTTGGTATTCCAGCCGCAATTCCGAGAGGAAGAATGGTAGAGTGCTGCCAGTCGATAAACCCAACAATTTCATTACTCTCTGATACGAGAATATTATTCGGTTGGAAATCAGGGTGCCGGATAACCGGTCGATCTAGTGAGCTTCCTGTTTTGAAGCCAAGGCATCGCGACAAAATTAGATAATCAGACAAATTCTTGATGTGACTATCTGGCGAAACCTCACAAAAACCATGGATCTCTCGGTAAAGGCGTTCATAGGGAAGGCGAGGCTTCGCATAAGTTTTAGCCCACTTCAATTCCCGTTCCCCAACAGCACGAAAGATGTCGCTTGATGATAACCCTATAACTCATAAATAAGTTCAGCCCAATAATTGCGAGAGATTTTTACTCACAGGGCCCCCTGTCAGTTTCGAGTGCGGCTCTTTTCTCATGCCACCAACTGTAGTGCGCTATTGGACCGATACAAAAATCGCGATCTCCATGATCTGACAATGGAATGCTCTCTCCTGAAAGAACATCTTTTCGATAGTATAGACTACCGGAAGCAGGGAACTTCAACGACATAAATCGCGCCTCCCACTCAACAATCTGCTTCATGATTCCGAGCTGGTCCTTCAGTGACATTGTATACCATATCTCGCCCAGAGGAGTACCGTCCAACTTTTCCATGATTATGTACTCGGCACCGACAGGATTCGCTCGTGTTGAGCACCAACTGTACACCTCGGGTGTGGTAATTCCATGCAACCGAAGATAGTCCAAAGTGGCAACTTCGCTGGCAACAGTGTAGTGTCCAGGTCCTGTGGAAGGGTACGGAATTCTAGCGATAACGTGTTTCCCATCACTGAATGTCGCTTGGAACACTCGGTTGAATCCGCCCTCTGACAGCTTAAAAAATGAGACGATATCAGAATTGGAACGATTGGATGCGGCAGCAATGGCGTTCCGGAGGGCGGGTACATCGAACTCGAGATAACGTTCCGTCAACCGTAAATGTTCATTATAGCTACATCTTGTCAGTCTCGACTATATTAGGCAGAAGCAAAGACATACATCCATCTTCCAGTCGTGTATCTAAAAAGCTCATTGGAGTTTTGAGCTGACTGGTGTGCAGATTCTGTTATGTTCCTGGCCTGTTGGGCTCCGTGCAAGCGAAAGAAGCGCGAAGACCGAGTGAATAAAGATAGTGGGACATTGCGAAACATGTCATAAGAGCTTCTGATCCTAAATTGGTGCGTTTCTCGGAAAGTGTTCGTTGCAAAGTGTAGCTTCCTCCGTGGTGAGGATGGTCTGGAAAAAGGTATTTCCTTTACCGATGTCTTATCATGTGACTACTTCACTCGCAGGGACAAGTTGAGCTCTCAAGCGTTCCTAATCCAGGATCCGCAATTAGATTGGCTCGATGAAACCATGCGTCGTGTCAGTATGGGGATTTTTACGGTCGTGTGGAACTCAGCGAGGAGGTAAGCCAACCTTAAGCACTAGACGGGCCGGTTGCCAAGGTTATTGTGTGAATAAAGAATTGTATAAGTACAGTGGGTGGTGACTGTCTTATATCCTTGCTTCAACTGCCACCAAGGTAATTCTCATGTGACAGCCGGATGCGTCTGCGGTGGAAAACTAAAAATATCAACATTCTAATCGACACTCAGCTACCAACTCCCTACCATCTAGCTTCACACTCATATCATGACTCTCTCACATGATTCCTTGTAACTGAACTTGAGGTACTTATAATTCATTGATTTCAGATACAATGCACATTCGAAGCAGGCACGAAAAAGAGTGCTTGAGATAAAATCTGTCAGATCTAGCTATTACTACGTACACCGATCGCTTCATCCCTCCACTGGATGGAGGTCGACGACCCTCCTGCGGATGGTAGCCCCCTAGGGACTCCGCTGGCCGTACCAGAAACTCTGATCCTCTCTCAGGGCCTACCACCCCTACCCCCCTCCCCCGCAACTCCCTAAAACGGCGAGCGCTTTTCTCCCCACATAAATCACCAATAGGGGCCCTTGCCCCAGCGCGGACTATCGCACCTAGCATGCCGCCTGCGCCATCTACCTGCCAGCAGGTCAGCGCGGTCGCTGACGACCAGCTCCTTGTACTTAGTGACTGGAAGCTGGCCTTAACCTCTCTCGCGGAAGCACTGGACTCAACTGTCTCCTCCCTGCAAGGCCGCCCGAAGGAACTTGCCCGAGGGCTGGCAACTAGGTTTGTTGCACTAGCCCGCCAGGACCTACCGCAACAAAGACATGCATGCCCCCCTACTGCCCCTCCTGGGTCATCTATTCAACCAACACCATCGGAACAAGCCCCTAGGCCTAAACAGGGCCAACAATCATCATCCTGGGCGTCAGTAGCCACCCCAGAAGCAGATCAAGGGAACTGGCAAACGGTTGCCCCAAAACAGCGTACACGGGCTCCGCAGCAGGCAGCTCAGCAACCTGTAAAACAGCCGGCCTACCAGCGGCCCCAGCTAAAGGGGAAGGCAGAAAGCCGCATCTTCCTCCGGCTCCCAGGCACCTCTTCTCTAAGGGCTATTGGACCACACGGCATCCGCGTCACCCTGGAGGGGAAGGTCCCAGGCAGAATCACGCGGATTCAGACTGTAGCCACAGGCTATGCTATCTCAGCCTCAGAGGAAGGCAAGCTCTTCCTACTCTCTCCACTGGCCAGTGAACTAGCTGGGGATGGGCGTTTTGAAGCAGCAACCGAGTATCATCAGGTTATTATCCCCCGGATTCCTCGGCAACTCTGGTCCCTGGACGGGTGGGTGAACACCACAGTTAATGATATCAGTATCGAAGCAGAGCGTGCTACTGGTATCAAGCCACTCATGGCCAAACTCTCGAAACACCCTGTGGAGGAAGGCTCAATTACAGCAGTAATAGCCTTTCCAAAGAAGCTACAACATGCCCTACAACTATTCGGCTCCTCCGGGCTATCAAGGCCTACCCGTCCTAAGCAAAGGCCGCTACAGTGTACCCGATGCCACCGCTTCCATGACACACGCGCTTGCCGGTCCAGCAACTGCTGTATCTCTTGCGGATCCTCCAAACAGGAACACACCTGCCGCGTACAATGCACCAACTGCTGCGGGCCACATGCGGCAGACTATCAGAAGTGCCCTGCAAGGCCGCATATACAAAGAGGTGTCATCACTCGCCTCTCAAAGGATGCCTTAGCAGCTGTCCGCAAGGCAGGCCGACTTGCTTTCCAGCAACAGCGGGACAGGCAGGCTGCTGATAAACAAGCTACCAGCCCACATACTCCAGGCCAACCATCAAGTCAGCTTACCCAAGAGCTTACAAGCCAGGCTACCTCCCAGCATAGACTATGAAGATAGTACAGGCTAATGTTGGGAGAGGCGGCCCTGCCCACGACCTACTACTATCATTTGAAGCAGATATCATCCTGGTTCAAGAACCCTGGACAGATATAGCAAAGCAACGCACAAAAACACACCCACGATACCAGCTCTTCAGCCCTACCACACGCTGGGAGACCAGGCCTAGGACCCTGACATATGTACGTCGGGATCTCCCGGCCCATTCCCTTCCAGAGCCAGCGACACCTGATATTACTGCAGTCTATGTGGCCAACATGACTATAATAAATGTATACCGCCCTCCAGGGGACCCGGTTATCCCAGCCCAGGCTGGTAATATACCATCTACCCTACACATACTACTCCAATACTCCCCTCCACGGAACTCTATCCTAGCAGGAGACTTCAATACCTATCACCCACTATGGCAACCTGGAGTTGACCCCCACCGGATCACAACTGGAGCAACAGCGCTTACAGAGTGGCTCGAGACTCATGAACTAGCCCTTTGCATTGAGCCAGGCACTCCCACCCACGGGCCTAATACCCTAGACCTAGCCTTTTCAAACCTCGCAGCACAGGCTAGTGTTGAGGACTATCTTAATACCTCAAGCGACCACGCAACCATTCTAATGACTGTGGACAGTAAAGAGCCCCCGATCCGCTCAAAACTTGGCTCTACTGACTGGGAGAGAGCAAGGGCCCTAATCACCCCCCCTGATCCATCGCTCCCCGTCAGTACGCTTGCAAACCATCTAATCAATACAGCCCAGACTGCAATACAAGGGGCATCCAAATATAATACACGGAACCTCCCACGAACCCCATGGTGGACTCCAGAACTCTCAGATCTCTTACAGCAGACTCGAGCACAGCAGGACCCGGACTTCTTGCCACTTCGGAAAGCAATATCACAGGCAAAGGCCAATTACTGGAGACAACGGATTGAGAGAGCAGTAGCGCCTACAGATGCATTTAGCTTAGTTAAATGGCATAAGAGCTCAGACCCGCTCTCAGCACCTCCCTTGCTCGTACAGGGCGAACAAATCACTACCCCACAAGGCAAGGCCGATGCCTTTCTCCAATACCTACTGGAAAAGGGAGCCTCTCTTCCAGACCAACTAGAGGAGGGGCCATCACGCCAGCCAATAGTTCCGCTAGCAAGGCCAACCAAGGAGGACTGCTGGACAGCACTCTGCAGCCCTACATCATCTGCCCCTGGAGAGGACAGGCTCACTACTACAGTATGGAGAGAACTCTGGCCAGTCCTCGGTGATTCCATTACTCTACTGTACAAACGATGCCTGGAGGAGGCCTGCTACCCCCAGAGCTTCAAATCTGCAAAGATTGTGATGCTACCAAAGCCAGGAAAGAGGGACCTTACCCAGCTAAATTCCTGGAGGCCTATCAGCCTACTCTCAACTCTTGGTAAAGGTCTAGAACGCTTTATAGCACGGCAAATAGCAGTAAAAGCAATCCAGGCAGAGCTCCTCTCGCCCTGCCACTTCGGCGCCCTACCTGGCCGCTCGGCAGTAGACCTGGTTCAGGTCCTGGTGCATAGAATAGAGACAGCCTTCCAGCAGAAGAAGGTTGCCTCACTACTCCTACTCGATGTTAAAGGGGCCTTTGATGCAGTAGACCACTGCCGGCTCCTATCTCACCTGCGTCTCCAGGGGTGGGACAGCGGCCTGACTAATTTGATCCGGAACTGGCTCTCCAACCGCTCAGCCTCAGTACAGATTGGGGAATCCATAGCCTCATCACTGGTAAAGGGAGGTCTACCGCAAGGCTCCCCGCTCTCCCCAATCCTCTTCCTCCTATATGCAGCAATGGTGGTTAGTACTTTCAAGGTTTCCTTCTGCTATGCGGACGATCTCGGCCTGCTCTTTATCGGAGACACCCTTGAAGAGACTTCCCGGAAGCTATCTGAGGCGTACCAAACAATCACTGCAATAGGGGCAGAATCAGGCCTTCCCTTCTCTATTGAGAAGACAGAGGTTCAGCACTTCTCCAGGCAAAAGAAGATATCTATCCCAACAGTTGAGTTACCAGGGGTAGGCCTAATCCCACCGCCCCCCTATACTCGATGGCTCGGGATCCTGCTAGACACAAAACTCACACTGAGACCACATATCCAGTCAGTATTCAGCCGTGGTAAGCAGCTAGTAATGCATCTCCGAGGTCTAAGTAATACCCAGCGGGGGTGTCCAGTAGCCTCCATGCGAGCAGTGGTCATGCAATGCGTGCTCCCCACGGCATTATATGGTGCTGAAGTCTTCTATACTGGCCGAAAACAGCAATGGGTCATCCGCTCCCTCCAGTCCCTCTTCCGCCTCGCGGCCTTGGCTATCTTGCCGGTGTATAGAACAACCCCGACAGCGGCGCTGCTCCGAGAGGCAGATCTACCAGACCCAAAAGCCCTACTTAACAGTACCTTGAGAAGGGCGGCTGCTAGGTATTCAGGTCTAGATGCCGGCCACCCAATTGCGCGGGTGGCAGCTCGGATTGGAAATAGACAGGATACAAGACTTTCGAGGATTCTCCAACTAATACCAACCCCAGCACCAGAACGCGCCGGGATAGAGGCCCCCCTCCCACCGCTACGCATGCTCCCTACCCCCCGCGAGGAGTACACTCCTTCCCCACTGCAGATCTCTGTCTTTTCAGATGGCTCGCAGACTAGCCAGGGTGCTGGCTTTGGATATGCTATCTACTTTGGTCCTATCCTTACCACCCAAGGCCTTGGCCCCGCCGGCGCCCGCACAGAGGTCCATGATGCAGAGCTCATGGGCGCTGTAGAAGGTCTCCGCGCTGCACTGAACCTACCATGCATAGCGTACACTGCCAAGGTAGTGATCTTGCTAGATAACCTAGCAGCGGCGAGCCTCCTGGCAGATGGCCGACCTGCTAGGCATAGACAAGAACTTACCGACTCCTTCCAGCAGCTCTGCAGCCAGTGGAAGGAGGCACCGTCACTCTTAGGGTCAGTGGATAGGCGGGTAGAGGTGCGTTGGGTATCAGGCCACTCCGGGATTGCAGGAAATGAGCTAGCAGACAAACTTGCAAAGCAGGGTGCTGAGCTTGATGGCCCCCTCATCCCCCCTTCCCCCTCTTTCCTTGTACGAGAGGCAAAACAGAAACTACGCGCAGACACCTATGCAGCATATGTTAAGGGAGCGCCACAGGCCTATCGGGAACTGGATATCAGACCACACACAAAAGGCAGCCGCGCCCGAGAACATAAGCTCCCTCGCTGGGTACTAGGCCGGCTGATAGCGGCCCGTACAGGCCATGGGGACTTTACTGCTTACCATGAGAGATTCAACCACACAGACTACCTAGCAACCTGCTCCTGTAGCAAGCCAAAGACTACTATCCACTTCTTCTTCTGTCCGCATACCAGGAAACGCTGGAAAGATAGATGGAAATGCTTAAAGGATAGCCCGTCAAAAACAATTGACTGGCTTCTCAGTACAGCTGCTGGGGCTGAAGAATTCAGCCGCATCGTGCAAGACTCATCCTTCTTTAGGGATATATGCCCGAAATGGGTCCGCTTAAGCACCTATTAGTGCATCAGTCTATACTTCTACTTGGATAGAAGGGAAGGCACCCCTCCTATCTATAAGTAGCCAAATCAGGTATCTACCTCAGGAAGAACCGGCCAGGATAGTGCCGGGCTCTTCTCCCACTCTCCTCCGACACTTTTTGTCCAACTTTGCTGCTTCAGGCATGGGTCTAGCTAGATTTAGAGTATTTGCTTAGGTAGCACGTCCGGTTGCCCCTCGGGAGGCCGCAGTCACATGCCACGTGACCGCCGAGTGACGCTAAATAATGAATAATAATAATAATAATAATAATATAATAATAATAATTGATTTCAGATACGTTGAATCATGGAACTCCTTGGGTTTTCTGCTCCACCATCCACTCTCACTAGTTACATGAACGGCTACACCGTGATCAAGTAGGGTTCTTTCCATAAACAGACTGGCCGTAGGCGAAGTTCTGCAGCGTGAACCGTCAGCAACAGAGGATGTCCTGGCGCAAGCCGCAAGCAACGCAAATAGGAGTACTAACATTCAAATCAGAGCTTCTCCTCCAGAGATTTAAGTGATGATTCAACTTCGTCCTTGGTCGCACCCTCTTTGATTTTGACGGTCCCAATGACAGCATGAGTCCCACCGTTCTTGTCTCTCCACTCTTTCCAGGAACTAGGGATCTTCCCGGCATTAGGCTGAACCTGGTACTTGTGGTATACTTGACCGTTGTCATCAATAGTACCGTCGTAATCAAAACGGACGCCTTGGTTTTCAAGGTCACTTTGGGACTTCGGCCACTGGGTCTTCCCCCTTCCAACTGTTGGTTTAACCAACTTTTCCCAGACTTTAGAGCCCCGGCCAGTGATGGCCTCCATAACACTGCTCCAAGCTCGACGCGACATTGTAAGTGAAGGATATGATAGGATCAAGTAAATAGTCAACCCTGAACGAATTTGGCACCAAACAAAGATGAACAATGGGATGGACTGAGTTTCGATGGAGCATCTCGAACATATAAATATCACTATAAGCCCGCACAACAGCTTAGCGCATTTCTCCTGTGGGTGGCCAACTTCTTTGCACAACGCAATGTCATTGGCAGGAAATGGTGAAAGGCTGAGGGTTGAGTATGACGGCGGCTAGTCTTGAACCAATCTTAGAGCTGTCCACTCATCTTTCTCTCTTGATGACTGCTCGGCACATGATTACCAAGCTCTTGCAATAAAAAGCGCAAAATATGTTTTTGTATGCAAAGTTCGGGCCAACGGTCTTCCATTCTTGGCGCAATGGTACTCATGGAGAGTTGATGGCAGCCACTAAATAGAGAAGGTCCGTGGATTTTGAAACAAAGTCCAGGCGCCACCCAACACAACACCAACTGGGAGCTCTACTATTGGCTGTGAAGGCTTAAGTGAAGCTGTGCCTCGCGAACCGCGGGAAGTCTAATCCAACACTCGCGCTGGGTCAGCACATGGGACTCGCAGCGGTTGCCGAGGAGTGACGAATGATAATGTTGTTTTTAGCAGTCTACATCTGCGTGTATTAACTGAGACCTACAACGATAGACGTTTGCGAGTTACGAGCGTGTTTACTGAGCAGACCAGCGTTGTGGGCTGGAGCACTCGCCTCGCTGATTTATGTTGACCGATAGAAAGATAGATAGTCCCGCAACTGACCTTCTGATTTTAAATTAACATCAACTCCAAATTTAGGCAGTCTTCAAGCTGGAGAGATTGCCCACCACGTTTCCAGATGATCAGCTGTTTGGTCGAGGAAAGAGCAATAGTTTCGCAGGATTTCGGGCACACTATCGTAGTCCAAAGAAGAGAACTCTTGGTTGCTGACATGCGGAGTCGCGTGGGATGGCATACACGTGTTTGGAGATCGCTGAAGATAGTCTTCAAACATGGCAGCGAGGCATCGTGGCGGGTTCATGAGGGACATTGTTAGTTGCATATCCGGGCTCGATGGAGCTGCATCGCTGCGGGTGTATATGGTTTGATAGATCCCAATAGGTCCCACGGATAAGAGCCAGGCCTCAGAGTCTCCTAGTTCTGCAAATAGATAGTCTAGGTCCGCGGCGATCGTCAACAACTGCGCTAGGATTGCTAGGCCGAGGGTGTCGCTGTCATCTCCTCGCAGTATGTCTGCTGGGAGCCAAAGAAGCCACTGTCGCAGCGGTTGTACGCGGTTGAAAGCCTGCTCAGCCGTAAAGGAGACTGAATGCATATCGCGATAGAGTTTCAATAGAAACTGGAGTACTTCGTGAAGTAATTCGCTGGCTTGATTATAGTGGCCCTGTTTCTGAATAGATTGGAGGGCCTCGATGGGGGGATCAATGTTGACAGGGTCACGTAAATGGCAGTTTGATGCAAGAGGTGAGTTCGCCATTTCCAAATTCTTCTGATACTCGAGGTATTTTGCAACTTTAGACCCTTGTTTTAACTGTAATGGCATTGACAACAAGACACAAGTCATTCCCCGCCGCATGGAGATCCAACTGGACCTGAGATTATTAGTATTCGCTGTATTATAAGATGTATATTTATATACCATTCGCTATCTTGCCATGATAGTAGCAGTGATGCGGCAAGAATTGCCTCATATTTGTCCGGAGAGGAACCGCAAATGGCCTCTTGCAGTCCCCTAAGTGCGATCCCGCGGTGGTGCAAGACTAGCTGTGGCATATTCACGTCGCAAGTGGTCTGGGATAGATGGGATGCGGACAGTGTTAGAAGCGAGCTAATTACAAACCTGTCTGAGATGGCCATTGGAAGAAGCCTGGACAGAAGATCAGATGCGATTCAGAGGTCAGTCGGAGTCACTTACATAGGCATATTCTGAGCCCAGATTGCACAACCACTGAGGCCGCTTCGGTGCAGACGGAGCGAAAGTCCGATGATATGATGGAAAAGATATAGGTCGACGTAGCATAAGTAGCTCCAATCGCAAGGCAAGCGATAAAGCTCGGGGAACGGGGGTTGTGAACTGTGCCACCAATCTTCAAGCTCTTGGCATACCTCCGGTTTAATCAGAATCCTGGATTCGTTTTTAACAGGCATTGGCCTGTCATTGGTACTTGCAATTACCGTGTAGTCACAGTACACGTTGTGCGTCGTACAGTTTTGACTGCTCCAGTCGGTTGGTCAACTAGACCCAATACGAGAGCATGAATTGGGGAGACATACCATTGCGGTAACGCTTCATCACACTTGACATGGCGTTTCTTGCAAGTCTTGCATCCGGTGTTATTGGGGCGGCCACGGGGACGAGCCATCCCATTATACGAAGGAAGATAAGTTGGCATCCTGTCTTGCGGCGACAAAGGGAAGGGGACATTCGTCGACATATATATGACCAAAGGTCCAAAAATGCAGCGATGTGGATACTTGAATTGATAAAACTTCTGAAAGAGGATTTTCCATATAAGACCAAACCTGGGTTCATTCTAGGTATAGGTCGCGGAGGGGGCAGGGGGCAGGGGGCACGGGGAGGGGGATGGGGATGGGTACTCGGCCCCCCTATTACCAGACAAGGCAAGAACAATAAGACTGGAGCTTCTGGAGGCGTAAAGGGGGGAGTAAAGGCGAAGCGGCCCTGAATCCAGTCAGTGCATACGGACAGCGATGATCACAAACAGTTTGGACCAATTCCTCGCCACGGAGTTCTAGGATCTCACCGACTCATCCTCCCAGAGTACCAACTTACATAGCTCTTAGCCTATAAAACCCTGTCTGTACCTGTAGTGCTTCGACTTTACGAATGGCTCAGAAAACGATGGTCTGGGGATCATAATTAATTAGAACTAAAACTTATCTGGTTCGTTGTTCATGCCAATGATTACACACGGGCAATAGTTACGAATGGGAAAGTTTTGGGGTGACTACAGTATCGAGCCTTGATCTGCATTGACAGAGTCGAGGCTCTTTTCACCTGTCGCAGGCATGCGCGCATGTAAGTTGGAATGCGGCCTAAACGCGAATATGGTCAACCATCAACACATGAAAAGACACCAATCAGACATCAGTATATGTGATAGCCACATCCTAACAAGCAAAGTAGAATTATGCATGGCCGTCATTTTCAGTGTTCGCGTAAGTTGTTTTCTGTTAATTAGCTAGGCCATCGCCTTGATCTAGGAGAGGGGGGTGTGTATCAGCTTAGATACACACCTAATCCACAACTATAAGTTACAGCGCCTTCTCGGTAAGCCCCCTTCACCAGTGTCACTTACAAACTCAAGGTGTATCCTTCATATATATCGTACCGCCTCGTTTTCTGGTCCTATCCTACTGGGAAGTCACCCTACCGACTATCCAACTTCACGGCGATTATTTGTCCTGGTTTGTGGGTTCTTGGCATCTGAAAAATCACCGATCGAGTCGCAAACTATTGAGTGCGACGAGCGTGATCTCATCACAAACGCACAATGGAATACTATCGGCAATACTCCCCTATGCTCGGTGCCCTTCCGACACTGCCACATAACGCCGGATCAGTTGTGGTATCGACAACGTCTTCAAAGGGCCCTCCCATATACATGCAACAAGCATATGGGAAACCTCCTGTTGTTCCAACACAGTGGCATTATCAACAGGCACAGAACGCTACCAGCTCGGCACACCAGCAAACGAACTTTTTTCAGCCATACCACGTCCCGTCAGCAACGCCACCGTATGGAATGTCTCTCACCCAACCTGTTCTAAATCATATCGGTATAACTTCGGCAACTGCGAGACCGCCTCCCAAGAACCCCGTTGAGCAGACCCGGTATTGTTCCGAGACTCCATCATACGTGAACGCAAAACAATTCCATCGTATTTTGAAGCGAAGAGTTATCAGGCAGAAATTGGAGGAGCAGCTACGACTTACCTCTGGGGCTCGCAAGCCGTATCTCCACGAGTCACGTCACAATCATGCGATGCGCCGTCCACGCGGCCCTAGTGGTCGATTCCTTACTGTGGATAAAGGCGCATGCATAGGTATTTCCGGTTTGGATCAGGAGAACGCAGATTTGAATGTATCGAGGTCGTTTAGTGACAGCTCTCTTAAACGCCATAAGCGCACGGCAAGCAATGGAAACAACGACCACCCGAACTCAGACAAGAGGCTGAAGAGCTGCAGATGAGATGTCTTTGAGATTCCCCAGTGAAGGATGTGCTGCATGTGCTAGATGTGCTGCATGCGCCGCGGCGGGGAGCATTGTTCGCGAATTGTTGCACTGGGAGGAGGGAAGACAAGTAGAACCGCGAAGAAACTCGAGGCTTGTAATAACGCCTATCCCACCTCCATACTTCCAGCTAGGTCAAACACCGTCAGGGTAAATAAAATATCTATCCATCCATCCATCCACTGTACAGACCTTTTCGATTCCGATTTCCGAAAATAAAATGCTCTATCATAATACCCTTATAGTTGACGAAAATTTCCTGTTACGAAAGTCAAAATCGGTTGGTCCCCTCGCTTATCTAGGCACATGGCTATCAAGTACGTTGCTGGTGCGGTCTTTCCAATACGCGTAAAGCCTCAAGTCCGTAACCCCCGGTTACCTGCAACCATGAAGCTAGGTTCGCTTTCTAGCCCTATGGCACCCCATAAGTTGCAGACACCACCCTTCCGGCGCAGATCAGGGCCCACCAGCCTCACCGACTGTAATCAGACCACTATGAAACGCACGCGCAACCTTTCGTCGGATTATATCCTTAATATCCTTAGTAGATTACCTTTCGTGTGATTGAGCGACTTACTGTGTTCTCAAAGACCCATCGTTCCAG
This sequence comes from Aspergillus sp. S2111Y, assembly GCA_023625095.1. Lineage (NCBI taxonomy): Eukaryota > Fungi > Ascomycota > Eurotiomycetes > Eurotiales > Aspergillaceae > Aspergillus > Aspergillus sp. S2111Y. The sequence continues at coordinate 17,368 of JAMABB010000056.1, forward strand.
AACAAAACGCTCCGCCTCAGGAATATATTTGCGTGCTCGAGTACAATTTATAAGACAGTCCAGGATATCTGACGGAGTCGGCTCCGGGCTTTCGGGGAGTCGGTCAAGAATGCCCCGGCGTATTCTGTTCACGACCATATTGTCTTTGTCATTTTTCTCGATTCCGATGGCCATGAGCATGAAACTCTGTTGGATGAATTGTGCAGCAGACTCTTCACCACGATTCTCGGCAACATCGATTATGGTAGGGTTGTCGCAGTTATAATATAAAGCCACATCGATAGGAACATCCCCCTGGCTTTTGCATTGGGAGAATGCATGAACCAGATCCGGACTTACGGTCACAGCCGTAGGAACCTGAGCATCACTTCAGAGATGTTAGAGACACCCTTATAAATTGAACTAAAACATACCAAGGTTCCGGCGGCACTCTTCCTCTGCACCGCATATCATAGAAAGCCAGGAGTTGGACATGTTGTTTGTCGAGTTGGTAGAGTTCCGTCTCCAACCATCGAGTACGGCTAACCTCCAGGTTCCGACCTTCAGGATCAGGCTCGTTAGACAAACTAGAACCAATGTTCCCGCAAACCGACACAAATAGAGCATACAGCGCCCTTCGTGCCGCTGCACGGAGGGCTTCAATAGCCAGCTAAACCAGTCAGAGATATCATACAAAAAATATGGCTGACACTCACATCCTGTTTTGGTGAAGGCCATGGCATTTTGGCTTGCCTGGCTCTCTGAATTGCCAGTAGTAAGGCAAAGGTGCACCAAGGAGAAGGTCAGAACAAAAGGTGTAGTCACAGAGAAGATACACTCAGTGGCCGAGTAGGCCAACTAAATAGTTTCCCTGACGTCCGTAGAGGATTCGATCTGAATACACTCCGGCTGCAGCCACCGCTGAAGCCGAGGAGTGGGTCCTCGAACCAGCAGAGCTAGAGGATGGGAGACGTAGTGCAAAGAGATGGCAATAGTAGGCTAGCCAAACCTGTCTCGTCAGTTTAGGGTTAGATAGTGCCAATACCACGTGCATTAACACGCAGATTCTAAGGCAAAGGCATTATATGACGCATACTGTGGTCTCAAATTGGTCAAGAAGCTACGTTGAGTCATGTGCTAAGGGCTGCAGATATGGAGTCTTAATATCATGTATTAAGTATAGGCAAACTCAATACAGAGCAGGCAAGAACGAGAAGAGAAGGAAAGACAGTAAATGGCATGTACATGGTGCAAATCCAAGAACACGAACTAGGAAGTATCCGAAACATCGAACTATTTATATCGCGGAATTTAGTCGCAAGTCAGGCCTGCGCAGAACTGCTTGGAAGGCGTTAGAGAACTGCTTCTTAACATCCATGTTGTTCGTACCTGCAAGAAGCCGACTCGCCGCGAAGGAGGTGATTTACTAGGTGTTCGACTAGTTCTTGGGACATATGGCCGTCTTGCGCTTGGCCCCCTAGAATAACAATCCGTTTGCATCCGCTGCACCAGACAGATCCCTTCCAAGGAAAAATACTTGTCGCCTTATGACATTCCTCCAGGTTTCCGAAGGGTACACCGTGGCTGAGATAGTTGTGGGCTTGAACCGTATTGGTAGCTTCAGAGTTATAAATAAATGACTGACAGTTGTCACAAATAAATCCACTTCGAAAATCATCATGTTGGAGGACATGAGCTTTCCAGCTGCCAACATCCTGAAAATGCTGGATGCAAAAAGGATGAGCGCAGCAGTAGCTCATCATTGCTGGCTGTCAGAGTATGTGCAAAGAATAGAGGATAGGGAAGCATAGTCTTAAATACAGGTTCATAGTCTTCTCCAAGGTATATTTCCAGGCAGTGCTCCTGCGGGTCATCTGTAAATAGCTTCTACGTCCAAAGCGAATATGTAAAGGAAGATAGGTTTGCATTCCTGGTGTCATCCCAAGATATCCCAGGCAAAAGGTAAGGGATTGAACAAGACACAGATTTATTCAAAAACGAACTGAAAATAAGACTCCCTGTTGACACCGTAACGTCTCTCAAGGCCCTTCCATTCCTCGGCTGACATCAAAATCTTCGCAAAGGCAAGTTTGATCTACAAGTAAAGCTGACGGGCTTCGGGAAGGCAAGTTGCAGACACAGGGTATGGTGGACATGAGACAGAACCCGAGCTGCCGTCCAGAAACCGGGCAGAGAACAGCAGTGATCGCCCTTGTCGAAGAATACCAAGGTATTCTTTAAAATAAGCGATTCCTTCATTAATCTCCACCTCTACCACGGTACGTGGGGTTGCCGGTGGCCGCCTAGTTCCAGTGCATTCTTCTGGTTCCGACGCGGACATGTTGGCTGAGCCATGCCGAGGGACAGATTGTCGCACGTCACCTGAAGCGTAGTCTTGCTGTATCTGTCAGCCTACGGACATTTTGCACGCCTCTGATGCTTACAATCCTCTGCTCCCCGTTGCCAGAACGGAACTTCCTCTGCACCTGAAGGATTCATGTGTGGCTCAGCCACACTGAGCTCGTATTATTCTTGATGAAGGTGAGTGAGAAGTCAAAGTGTTGATATTCTCGCATTGGGCCGGTAGGATTCTCAAACTGGGCAGCAGAAGACTCTGCCTTTGTATGAGACGGTCGAAATAAGTTCTGATCTACATGCAATCTTCTTAATCAACAGCAAGGCAAGAAGGAGCATAAGTACTGGCCATATAGTACCGAGTGCACATTGACTAATTACAGGGCTATTCGAATACGCGAAAGATGGGGTTGTAAAATGTTTCCAAATAGGTAACATCACGTTAAGTATGATCAACTTCTGTCTTCTCTTGCCGGGATTGACCGACGCTTGCTCCCTCCAAACCAGCCTCGCAACCCCACCCACTTGGACCTAAGCCCCGAAAAGAGAGAAGAGATAGTATTCGGAAACCCGCCAGGTTCCCAAGGAAGAAATGGCGTGGGATTGTATGATGCAAAAAAGTCTGCCAGAGCATCAAGTCCGCCAGATGCAGATAGCGTTTCGTAATAACTAAGCCTCTTGCTCATCGTCTCACCTCGATAATAGATATCGGCAGTAAGACACTTCTCATATGGTTGAGACCGCACTGACTCGGGGCTAACAGCATCTTCGCCAATATAGGCGTCCACAATGCGGACGACCTGCAGGTCAGCTTGCTTCGCAAAAAACGCAGAACCTGGCTTACAGAAAACGTGACCGGCTGATGACCAGGCGCTGGAAGCTCGACCAGGTCATTGTGTGGAGTAGATATTACCGCAGCGGCCGGTGTCTGGATCAACTGTGAGGAGGAAAGAGCAATTCTTGGTGGCTCCGAGAGACGGTATCGATCTGATTCTGTGCGGGAAGGAGTGCCGGGTTTCCGACCTGAGGCAGCATGTTGGGAAGGAAAACACGACAACATAGTTTGAGAAGAGAAACGACCTGAGCAGGAATCGCCGGTGTCAACTTGCGGTGAGACTTCGACAAGGCTGTCATCTTTATAGAACTTGTGAGCTGCGCTTCGGTTTTCTCGGCTGGGCAGAGGAGAGGATTCTGAGAGCCAGCCATCTCTGGCTTCGACTGCTGGATCAAAAGCGACAATCTTGTCTATAGGAAGTCATATTTACTGGGATCCGTTATCGAGACCAGGCTCAGATCGAATCCTGCAAGTCGCCGTCAAGCCCATGAGTAGTTGAGCATGGTTTCGCTGTATTTGGCAAATCTCTTTGGTGCCAAAGAGATTTGCCAAATACGGGATACGGGGCTAGTGAATGGAGCCAACGGGAGTGGACCGATGAAGGATGATCAGCAAACCTCCAAATACCAACCCGCTTGCCGTCGCAGGTGGCAAGTAGGCAAACTCACAGGAGGGCGAAATCAGGGCTTTACTTACGACTCAAGCTTGGACGTTCGTGCGTCTAACTCCGGGATGGAATTATTTAAAAGCCTTTGTAGTCCCATCTCCAGAACAAACCGCTTACCTTAAGCTCTCAAGAAACACAAACATCAAATCAAACCTGGTATAGTGATTGCCCTCACTTTTCGGCGTTGAGATGATAGGGTAAAATGTGTTGGCAGTTGTGGGAAACACCGGCCAGATTTCCGGACTGCCAGGGAAAGGATCAGGGAAACTGTATCCCTTTCGATTCCACCCATGACCACATTCAATGGTGTGAGCCGGCCGAAAAAAGGGGCAGCATCTGTGACCCCGTGACCCCAACGTCACGAGGAAGCTCGACCAGTTATAACTGGCATAAAGTGCGAAATCGACCTCTTCAAAGATAACTCTCCTACCGATGGTCGAACTTATTGGCCAGAGAGGAAGTACCTACCAAGTACGCAGGATATTTGGCTTGGGTGGATCATTGAAGGCTGCTGGAACGGAGAGATCTCCAGTGTTCAGTCTCCTAAGAGCATTGAATTCCGCCGATCCACGCTACTACCCGATTACCGGCTCACCTATTCCTCGCTCCCTAGCCTCGATCGGGAATCTTTGGAGAGACCGGCCCAATACGACTATCATTGGTGGCCTGGGCCTGAGACTGTTTACCCTGGTCGTCGGACGAAAAGCATTTTCGGTATCACAGGGTCTTTGATCTTGCAATTATTTTAATATCTTTCTTTTATCTACAAAATTTTTTGACCTATCGATCTTGATGTACAATTTGCTAGGCCTTAATCTAAGTATCATTCTTCCGTGATAGGCGTGTTTACCTTTTAAGCGTTTCCATATGTACAATGCGAAAGATGAGGATAAAACTAGCTGAGCCTTGGGCAACCTTGCCCTGAGATTGATGATACCCTCAGCAAATTCAAAAGTGGGGCACAGTCACGGGATTTAGTGCCCAATGACCATTGAACCTCTTCAGCGCCCCTCATGCCCCTCCTATCGTCGTGTTGTCAACGTCAACGATTTCGGGTGGAATATCACGATCTATGTTTTTCATTATAGTTAAAAGGTATGCTTCATTGTTATTCTCCCTCTCAAAACTGAAGATTTGTTATTAACTTCAAACAACCCCTGCTGCATTAGTATACCGGTTACATCCCACGCTTTTCAGAATGAGTCCACAGAAACTCTCACCTGTTGCCGAGAATATACGCCTCGGCATTGTAAAAATGATCCCGGAGCTGTCAAATAAAACAGTCGAAGAACCTGCGAAAATCCTCAGAACCGAAAGGAATGGCAATAAAACATATGGAGGGGATTTGCTCGCGGAGCAAATATCTCTACTTTCAGACCAGCTGCCTATCCCAGACCCAGAAGTATGTTTTAGGCCTTGATTTAAAACGTAAATAATATTGATCTTCAAGTAGAACTGGGGCTGGCGCCTGCTATATTTTGCAGTCCCTAGTACTGTCGCAAATGCACGAAAAAGAGGATACTTGGTACCGCTTTCGGAGAAGACTCTATGTGACGGAATATTGGAAGAGGGGATATCGCAAGAGGGGTTCTACTTTGAAACTAAGACTGATCTAGAAGTTCATTCGGAAACAGCAGCTATTTACTTTGTACCGAAATGATACGGTATTGAGCATTAACATAGGGGGCGACGCCGTCGGAGGGCAACAAAGGGTGATAATATAGTTCACACAACATGGACAGGCTGGATAACCGGGGAGTTGAAGGGGTTCTGGTTATGCGTGTCGTTCCGGTTATCCGTCATTGGAACAAATAAGCGATCATATATGACTGGCGTCTGTCTATCGACTGGCCTGGTCTCTTGAAAGGGTGAGGTGGATTGAAATACACCGTGAACCCCAGCGGTCCCAATAGCATTGCTCCGGGACTCTGGCAGAGTAGAAGCATGCGTTAGTATTCTGGGTTGATTATTGTCGCGACTACCGACGATGTTCGCTATGTCAGTTTGGGGTTGCGCATCCATCCGTTCGCTGACTTGCGCTGGTAGTATTGGCTGAATCATGTCATGAACATTGACCACGCTGGAGTTCATCGAGGCTTGTCCGTGGATAGAGGCACAATTTTGCATCGGTAGGATTGGTTGGAGCATATCATGCACGTTTACCATGTTTCCCATCGTTCCACGATTCTGTTCGTTGAATGTAGCGAATGCTTGAGCCTGCAATATTGGATGAATCGCTTCATTGGCATTGACCAGGTTGGTGTTCACCGAAGGTTGTCCGTTGATAGAAGCACAATTTTGCATTGGTGTAATTGGTTGGAGCATATCATGCACGTTTACCGTATTTTCCATGTTTCCGGAAGTCTGTTCATTGAACGAAGCAAGGCCCTGGGTAGGAACGATTGGCTGAATCATGTCATGAACATTGATCATGTTGGCGATATTGATTGAGGTTTGTTCATTATGCGGGTCAAATCCGTCCAAAAGCTGATTTGCGGTGTTGTCGTAGGGGTGTATAATCGGTACAGGGCCAAGGTTTGTGCCATCTACTGCGCCGGGAGGGGATGAAAGTCCACCGGTATGTATTGGCATGTTTGGTTCTCGAACTTCTCTCGGTGACTGGTCTTCTATTCGGAAGTATTGGGTATGTTGTAGAGTCTGTCCTGTTATGGATCAGATTAGTCGAATTCTCCGCGACGACATTTTTGATTTACCTAAAACAGATTCTGGTGATTGGGTGATGATATCATTGATCGATGCATCAACCTTGCCCCATAAGACATCAAACACCTTAGCCGCCAGATCATCGAGCCTGGGTCTGTCCTGCACCTCCAGTATGCCACGATCTTTGATCCATTGAATTTTTCGATCTCTATCTGGCCCTGTGAAGCCTAAAAGTCTTATGCTTTGAGTTTGTTAGTAACTTCAGTGTCCCAGATTTGGTCTTGAAACGCACAACTCATCATGACAGTCCTCAGGTAGGCAGAATAGATTGCCCAGATGCCAGTTTTCAAGATCGGCAGAACCTCCAATACTTCGGCAAAGTGTATCAATCCTCTTGCCCGTTTCCATCCATCTAATAATCTTGGTTTTGATGACGTCCGGGTCAAGACTAGCCACACCTGATCTTGATATGATTGTTGCCACGTCATCGACGCAATTTGACCGCATATACCGCAGACCCAATCTTTCTTTCAGTCGGTGAAATACAATTTTGACAATGCGCGCACGAATATTGTTAATCCTTATCCGCAAATCCAGCCCGTCAAGGTATTGGTAAATTCCAGTAATGGGCGATGCTTCCAGGTTTAGCGTACTGCCCTCGTCTTGAAAGAATAACGATGAGTTATTAATCCAGCAAGGTACTTTAGCCAGCAAATCCTGCGACGGGGTTATCTTTGGCATATCCAGCTGCTGAGTTACCAATCGCCGGGATCCATGGCTAGATTTCTTTCGCAGACGGGAGATGCTTCGCCTTGTTTTCTCAGGGATATGTGCCCATAGCTCACGAAGGGAGCGTACAAACTAACTGACCTTAGTCAATGCAGCAATATTATGGAACCGGCGTACCTCGGGCTTGGAAAGTAGGTCATTAACGTCAATTATTCCAGTTTGTTCAGCCTTGCCACAGGCTTCGGACAGGGTGTTAACTATCACTTTGCTCTCAGATATGCGCATTGCGGACTGGAAGAGGCACACAACAGATGGACTTCTTTGTCAACAGAAGCACTTCAGCACGCTGAGGTTGAGAGTTCAGGATTCTAATCACGTGGCTTATCACTTACGCGGTTGGCAAGGATCTTATACCTTGAACCACAGCGGCTATAGGTGGCCGATAATTGGAACTACTTGTGATCCTTTTGCATGCGCTTACGCAGCAGGAGGGTCTGTGCGGGAATGTGAAATGCCCTTCCGTTCCAGCAGGCGCTTTCGTGTCCTTGCTCCTTACGAGCCTATCTGGTCTTCTGACTAGCTATGTATCTGTCGCTGACAGCCATAATATACGCGAAGGAACCAGAAAGTGGAGGAGAGTAACCAAAGGTAGATGGGAAAAGGGCGAAGCCCGAGCTCCCCATGGGCCAAGGCTCCAGCCCCGGGGCCTTGACTAATCCTGCCAATTTTGGCCCCCACTTGGGTAAACGTAAGAATCTGAGTGACTGCTCAGAAGATTTGGTCTGGGACGTGACGATGAAGCTAAAGGTGGAACAAGATCGTCGATCCAACAGGTGGAGAAATGCTTTGGAGGTTAAATTCAGGCTAAGCCAATAATAGTTAGTTATGACACGTGATTCCAGGGCTCTGGTGTGGAGGTTCTTATTATCAGCTAAATGGCCTCTTTATAGATGCAGCGGCAGACGCCTAGATTGTGTGCGGGAAAAACCTCTTCATCAAGAAATACTTTGGAGGGGGCTGCATGGTAGACGGTAGTATCTGCGACATGATAGTAGGAATGAAAGGAAGTGCATGCTCGATACCCCGCACCTGCTGATGGATTCAGCCTCGTACAAGGCTGAGGTGGCCATCTATCCGTCAGCACAGTCTGGCCTCAACCGATGCATTATTCTACCACCACGCATGGGCGCAAACTACGATGGCCAGTCAAAGAAAGTCGCACGTCTTCCGGGTGACAGGCCTGTCGCGGGAATTGCCTGATAGGGAACTCAAGACCGCATTGCAAGGGACACTCCACAACAACTTCACCGGCGACGAGAGATCGCATATCCAGGCGGAGATCACAATTGTGCCGTCATGCTACGACAGTGACACACAGAGGGTGGCGCTGGTGCAGTTTCGTGGTGGGGAGCCTCAGTTCCTCTGTGAGCTGAGAGTCAACCCTCTGGAAGACTGGCCGGTCGAGATGGAAGAAGACAATGACATCAACTTTGACTGTCACTTCTTTGGATTTACCCAGCTCTACGCGCCGGACGATAATGAGCCCGTGGCTGCCGAGTAAGGACCTGTGCTGTGATCTATATCTAGAGGATGATACTAACGGATCACGCAACATAGTATCATTGCCATTGCCGGACTGGATGGACATGCATACGGATCGTGGCAGGGCCGACGAAATCTCGGTCGGATGTGGCTCCGTGATTTCCTGTCAAAGGATCTCCCGCAGTGCCGTACCATGATCTATGGGTACAACTCCAAGCTGTCGAGCCACGGAGTCGATACGATCCTCGACTACGGGCGGGAGCTGATGGAGGAGATCAAGAAGATTCGGAACACGAAAGAGGTAGGGGACGGTATCGGACCTATCTATTGATACCAAGTTTGGGCTAATTGTTCGAATAGCTCCAGCAGAGACCTCTGATTTTCATTGCACACAGCTTTGGAGGAATCATCTTGGCTCACGTGGGACCCCGTCCGAAGTAAGGCATTATATATGATATACTGACACCTACAATAGTGCCTGGTAAGGGCCATTCAAACAATGGAGGAAGACCACCCGGCGATCACGTCACTGCATCGAGCCACGTACGGCATGATCCTCTTTGCCATCCCCCATAAAGGATTGATGATGGACGATATCCAGCAGATGCTAGCCGGGGAGAACCATCCGCGAGAGCAACTACTGCAACAGATCTCCAGTAAATCGGACCTACTTATCCACCAGCTGGCGGATTTCAAAAATCTGATCCGCGACCGCAAGGTGGTCAGCTTCTATGAGACGGAGCAGACGAGGCGGTTGGTATTGGTATGCGTTATTCTTCGTCCGAAACAGGCTAGGTCATGTACTGACCATCGCAACAGAACTCAGAAAGCGGACGATGGAGACGCACTGGGGATTTCATGACAACAGTTGGCGCAGACTCGGCCCTTCTCCAGCTCCCCGACCATGTGGAGGACAAGGTGCCACTGCATGCAGATCACTCGATGGTGGTCAAATTCGACACGCGCAACGCGGCCGGGTATCGCACAGCGCTCGATCGACTGCGGCAGTTCGTGCATGATGCGCCGTCGGTGGTGGCGGCGCGGTTTGGTGAGTGACTTGCTCCAGGGTCTTTGGCGAGCTAACGAGAATTGTGTTCAGTGCAGACGCGCCAGAAGCCCCAGCCGTGCTCCACGGTGCCTTTTAAGAAGGACCCGATGTTTGTGGGCCGTGAAGCTGTGATCAGTACAATCAAGGAAAAACATGGGCCGATCGGCCAGTGTCATGAGCGGGTAGCAGTGGTGGGGTTGGCCGGTGTTGGGTGAGCTGTCCCGATCAGAACGCCTGTTGAATGATAACTGATCGCACAACCGTCAGAAAAACCCAGATAGCCATTGAGTATTCCTATCGCGTACGAGAATCCACACCAAATACATGGGTTTTCTGGATCCACGCCAGCAATGCGGCGCGGTTGGAACAAGGCTACCAGGAGATTGCCGCCGTGGCGAAGATTCCGGGACGGGACGATCCGAAGACGAACCTCCTCCAGCTCGTGTATCAGTGGTTGTGCGATGCACGCAATGGCCGCTGGCTGATGGTGCTGGATAATGCGGATGATGATGGTATCTTTTCTAGTCGTGATACATTAAATGAACGGGGGCCGCTAGTGACGTTCCCACCGCAGGCGGCGCATGGTTCAATCCTGATCACGTCGCGAAATGGTCTGGCGGCACGGAATCTGGTGGGGACTGATGATCATGTGATTGCAGTTCAGCCAATGAACGAGGAAGAGTCCCTCGCCCTGTTACGGGCGAGGATTCCGGCCTCCCACTCTGGAGAATCCGAAGAGTCCAGAGAGAACGAGAAGGCACTGGTCCAGGCTCTTGAATATATTCCGCTGGCAATCACGCAGGCGGGGTCTTATATTGCCAATCGGTTCCCCCTTATTACTGTCTCTGCATACCTTCGACTTTTCCATGAAAGTGAGTCGAAGCAGATCCGGCTGCTCCAAGATGAGGATTCCACGGATCTGCGGCGCGAATCCAGCATTCGGTATGCGGTGATCATAACCTGGCAGCTATCATTTGAGCAAATCCGTCGGGAGCGACCGGCGGCGACAGAGCTCCTGGCGTTGATGAGTATGTTTGATCGGCAGGGAATCCCCGAGGATCTGGTGCGCGACCCTGATCAAGATATCCTGGACTTTCACGATGCATTGGCGCCGCTGCTCAGCTATTCTCTGGTCCGACTGGAGATGGACGAACGATTGTTGGACATGCACCGGCTAACGCAATTGTCGGTCCGGGCGTGGCTGGACCGGCACCAGCAGCTCCACGGCTGGCAGGCCAAATCTCGAGGGATTATGGCACGGGTATTTCCAGATGGCGACTACGAAAGCTGGACACAATGTCAAACCCTCCTTGCACATGCCAAATGTGCGCTGAGGTCTATCAATGACGCCGACGATGACGATCGATTAAATGCCGCCATGCTCTGGTCTAAATGTGGACGGTTTCTAGGTCTCCGAGGAGCTTACGAAGAGGGGGAAGCGATGCATCAACAGGCGTTGGAAGCACGAGAGAGCGTGCTTGGACTCGAGCATCCTCAGACGCTCGTCAACGTCAACAACCTTGGTATTGTGCTCTCCCACCAAGGAAAATATGAAGAGGCGGAAGCCATGTATCGACGGGCATTGGAAGGACAAGAGAAGTTATTTGGATGTGAGCATCGTAACACGCTTACCTGTGTGAATAACCTTGGGATTTTGCTCGCCGGCCAAGGAAAATATGAAGAGGCGGAAGCGATGCATCGACGGGCGTTTGAAGGGAGTAAGAACTTGCTTGGACACGAGCATCCTGACACGCTCACCAGTGTCAGTAACCTTGGTAGTGTGCTCGCCAGCCAAGGGAGACATGAAGAGGCAGAAGCCATGTATCGACAGGTGTTGGAAGGACATGAGAAAGTGCTTGGACGTGAGCATCCTGCCACGCTCACCAGTGTCAGTAACCTTGGTACTGTGCTTGACGTTAAAGGAAAATATAAAGAGGCGGCAGCGATGCATCGACGGGCGTTGAAAGCACGTGAGGAGGTGCTTGGACGTGAGCATCCTGACACGCTCACCAGTGTCAGGAACCTTGGTACTGTGCTCGCCGGCCAAGGAAAATATGAAGAGGCGGAAGCGATGCATCGACGGGCGTTGGAAGGGAGTGAGAAGGTGCTTGGACAAGAGCATCCCGACACACTCCGCAGTGTCGGTAACCTTGGTAGTGTGCTCTCCAGCCAAGGGAGACATGAAGAGGCGGAAGGGATGCATCGACGGGCGTTGAAAGCACGTGAGAAGGTGCTCGGACGTGAGCATCCTGCCACGCTCACCAGTGTCAGTAACCTTGGGAATGTGCTCTCCCGCCAAGGGCAATATGAAGAGGCGGCAGCGATGCATCGACGGGCGTTGGAAGCACGTGAGGAGGTGCTCGGACGCGAGCATCCCAACTCGCTCACCAGTGTTGGTAACCTTAGGGAAGTGCTATAGTACGTTGGTCACGGTTAACTATCCCCGATTAGGATTCCCTTGTCAAGGTACAGGTTTGGAACACGTCACTGTTGTGAAACCCCGATACCGTAATCCGAAATACCCAGCTAGCAACCGCGCTCGTACGAGATCCTAGGGTTAGACGCCACATACTCGGTACAGGAGTGGAGCGTCGTGACACATTCCAGAAGCCTTGTATCACCATGACACGCGTCCATGAAACAGGTACATCAGGTGACTGTTATGGCCGTACGCCCCGAAGATATAATACGCGCATAAATATGCATAATCCATATATGGATTAGCGGACCTTGGCATTTAGGGTTCGAGAATAATTTCGATGAGTATACTTCGGAAACTCGAAATGAATTTGTCTGTATTATTCTAAGGACTTGGTGTTTTGTACCAGTGTTCCGCATCCTTAGTTCGTCACGGAATCAGGTGAGAGAGAACGGTTAGCCGACATTTTTAAGGATCAAACTGCTCTTCTGTATTTTGCAATACTGTATGGCATGAACAAGATGAATGATGCTAGATTATGTCCAAGCAGGGAATGAAAAGGGGAAAAAGAAAAGTTTGCAAGTCGAGCAATGGTCACATTCTCCCGAGACTGTGAACCCCCACATGCCAACGAATTCTATTTCGTCTGACAGACCCCCAAAGGGTTGTTCTCCTCCAAACTTGGTCTCTTCGTTGTATATGCCAGTTTTCTGTTCGTTTCCTATCCACAAGTCTAACCATGCAGCCATGTTCTATCAGCCTTCCCTTGTAAGCCGGCTGGTCATACCGGTCTTCTGCATTTTTTGACCCCAAAATATCGCTCGGTTCGAGTATTTTGATACACCGATCTCTATAGTGACAGTAGGCGGAGTATACTCCGCCCTTCTTGTTGGTGAATATCATCTCCAAAGGCAATGTCGACGATTCATTCCCAGTAATAACCTCCTCGACGTTGACTATAAGACCAGATGGGAAGTGCACTTCATGTTTATCTTTATCATAAGTGTACCCATCATGGAAGGCTTCAAACAACTCTTGTTTGTGATATCTAAGGTCTCCGGAGTAATCATGCGCTATAAGGGCAACGTAAATCTTGTTTGATGAATTCGCACGAAAGTTGCTTATTCCGTAACCGAGAAGAAGTGGCGAGCACCGATCGAATTCTAAAGCGAACTCAAGCCAACTCGTGCTCTTGAAAATATGATTCCAGAGGTGCGAGCCAGTGTTCAAAATGTTTTCGACATCCGCTGGGCGAAAAAAATCCGTGAGATATAACCAAATATCCCGTGGAAGATCTTCTAGGAGCCTATACTTGGAACCCATGATCAAAAGAGAAGAGAAACAAGAATTCTGACTTGGAACTGGCACATGGAAAACGATATGAACATATATATATATACCACGGAGTGGGGAGATGTGACCCCATATGGAGTAACGTGCATTTCGTGGGCCTCACTACATACTGTACAACGCGAGGAATGACCGTGGCAATATGTCCGTCAAAAGATCGGCACCGGCGCAAAATACCCTGGAAGTTATATCAGTGCAGCATGTGTCTCCAATCGAGATGCCCAAGTCGCTGTGCGAACGGATAGGGATGGGCGGTCCATCCTTTTCCATAATTGCCGCTCAAGGAGTGTGCGAATTTAGAACACCACGGGAGACCCCGCACAATCCGAATGCCTTTTTTGGGCTCTGCGGCCCAGGAAGACACTCGGGCGGAATTTCTCGAGCGCATACAGTGGTCAAAACAAGTTAGCCTTATGACGAATAAGACGCTAGGCTGAATATAGCATTACATCGCGCGCCCTTAAATTTGACCACGCGGAAGCTACCGATGGGTGACCGTTCAAACCTTTAGAAATTCGTCAATGTTGAGCTCTAGCACCAACAGCGGATCCGCATATGATTAATCTGGTCATACACTAATTAATTGAGTTTCAAGAGGCCCGATCCACCCCGTCCATAGCAGTTTTTAATCCCAAGTGAGAAGGACTAGAATTGTATACATTGTAGATTCCTATTGTAGTCACAACTAAGGATACCGTCCACCCTGACCGCAGGGACTGCGCGAAATCCGAAGCGGATATCGTCAAGAATAGGAGTCGCGGAATAGAAATCGATTGTTGATCGCACGCGTGGGCTGGCGGTCTGTGTTACAGTATCATGCGAGACGAGCATCTTCGTTGCGGTCACAAACTGGTGCCCAGGGCCCAGGATCTTGTCCACCTTGCGAAT
>JAMABB010000057.1:0-22788 GCA_023625095.1 Aspergillus sp. S2111Y
CGTCCAAAATGCCCATACACCGCACTGGCATGGCAACACCCTTACATGGGCAGGGCAGAGGCTTGATGTTGTAAGTTATTATCTTGAATTCCAGGGAACTCGATCCTGACTTGCTTGGATTTAGTTATCTGTTTTGCCAGCACAGACAAGATCCTTAACAATGACTGTTGATAACCCAGGAGTGTGGGTCCACCATTGTCAAGTGCTCAATCATCGTAGTAAGGGAATGATTGTGAAATATCATGCCGTTGACCAGGATTGAAAAAAAATGAACAAAAGCTGTTTTTGCCATTCGGCGGCAGGTGAATGATACAAGACCCGAAGAATTATATAAACTTGAAACTCGGTCATGATGACTACTTAATCACAGAACAAGAGCACGCTCTACATAGTGTAAGCTTCATATATTCACACGCTCTGGGACTAACTATCTTCTTCGCGGCAAGCTACCGCATTCAACATGTGGTATCTGGAATGCTTGCCAGTTCTCATGATCTTTCTTACAAGTATCTCGAAGTAACTGCACTCCTGACCGTTGAAAGGAAGATCTTTTGTTTCGAGGATGCAGCTAGGATTGTGCAGCTGACGTGGAGGGATCATGTATTTTGACATGCGTATGGTTGACCAATTCCTTCATTCCCGTGGTTTGAAGACGCTTCGGGTTTTCTCCACATCCCCAGTACCGTTTAGTAAGCGTAAATCATAAGGGGCGAAGTCGTGCGGCATGTAGTCAAGAAGCTGAGCATTGCTGATACCAAATTAATCTGGATATAACCCCTCCCAATCAGCAGTATAGGAGTCTGCTCCTGTGAGGCCTGGTGTAGACTGTGTATAAGTAGAAGTGAACATGTCCTCTCTATAGAGGTACTCGGAGTTTATGTCATTTATAGATCCAGCTGAGGTAGTTATTATTGGAAAGTCAACAGTAGGAAACGAAGACATATCCAGATCAAGATTCTCCGCCATGGTTTGTTGGACAGAGAAGTTATCGAGAGCTGTTGGTGCTGAGTAGTCAGGTTCCATGGTAGAAGAGAGGTTGGTGAAGGATGAGAGGTCAGTAGGTGATATAACTGAGTTTGCGGGGAGGCTGTCTTCAGCTGAGTTGGACTGGAGCCTGGTGTGCTGATCCGAGATTTGAAATTCAGGTGCACTTTCTGACGGGCTTATCTGTATCGAATTGAATCGTCCAGGATACCTGGAATAATCTTCGTGGAGCGCAGCTACCACGCTCTCTGGCTGAGCTAACGTGTTCCTTCCTTCTTCATGGACTGGAGAATGCGGCCAAGATGGCTTCGGAACGAGATCTGGGAACGGGTCTTTCTTAAGCGCACAGACACAACGCTCCCCACGAGCACAATTACATTGTGGATAGGAATCTTCTATACCTCATAGTTAATAAGAAGGTAGCCATGCATAGCAAATATTAATAGACTCACGAGTTCCAGAGTCATTCCTTGCTCTGTTAGTATTGCCACATCCACACTTGACATGCGCTGATCGTGATTCGCGTAGACTACGACAGTGAAGGCACTGAGAGACTGGTCGTCCTTTTTTATTAATAATAGTCAAAGGCCGCTCTAGAGGATTAATTAGCAAGGCACTAAATCAGTATCTAAGCACTGACAGACCTGAATGGGAACAACTAGCAGCACGGTGGCCACGGATACAGGCCGCACAAGCCCACTTCTCTCTGTCAATGAGCATTGCTAGTGGGTATGTTAAACAAATGCGAAAAAAATGCTGCGTTATACGTCTAAAAATATATTTTAAACAAGGCGCAAAAGTATGAAGAGACTTGAGACATGTTAATGGGAGGAAAGAATGAGCTGTTGAGCAAGTTGAATTGGGGTTAAGTTATGATTCAGCCTGCCCTTGCCACACCCCTAAGGATCTTATTTGCTTGCGTACATCCTAGAACGCCAAGCATTCACCTATGACCAGACAGATTGTCATAGGTAGGCGCCTAGAAGCCAGTCCCATATCACCCATCTATTACAGGAAGGCCGTCAGTCACCAGCACGAATCTCATCCGCCTCCCAAGATTTCCAACTGCATGCGAACAGCAGCACCACTTACCTATCAAAGTATTTACTCTTTGCTGATGTCCATACGTATGATATAATAGATTACGTGCACGCAGACCTTTGCTTCTTTGACCTTGCCATCGTGAGCCGCAGAGGCGCTACGTAGAAACACAAAATCTGTTCATCCAAACAGTTGGAGCACCGGGGCCTCGGGAGATCGCGCTTCACTCCCTTGCTTTGACATGCGCGACATCGCATATTCTCGGGAACACATCCTGAAGGCGCGTCGGGCGGCACAAGGTGGGCGGGGCTTCCGCTGGTCTCGATCAGACCCTGTGGCGGGGATTGTGGATTATTTATGGGTTTTTGGATCACCAACACTCTGACCGACCTCCAATGAGACTACGTATCCCTGCTTAATTGAGACAATGAGCTCTCTCGCGCACGTATCTCTTGCGGTGGTTAGTACAAGTTGTCCGTGCTCTTTACCAAACGTCGACCGTGTACAACGATCCCTAAGAGCCCTTGGTCTATCATGCGGTCTTGATTCTGCCTTGTGCCTCCGCCTTGCAAGGTCCGAACTTACGCATCTCTAACTTCAGCGCATCGATTCCATCTGCCGACCGCACCGAGATCTCTTCTTCCGAAAAGTGTTCATTATTTTCAGCCGCCCTTGTTGAGTCATCGACCTCAAGTCTGTCGCTGCTAGTTATCTGAAATGTCAACATTGTTTGAAAAGTGTGCATCCTGTGGCAATGAAACAACCGGCGCCCTGTTCTGTTCAGACAAATGTCGCCTTGCCGCTTCTGCGGCTCGAAGTGTGACGCCAAGAGGGCGATCAAAGAACAACAGTCCAAATTCCACAACTATTCACTCGGACCTTGTTGGGAATGGTCTGGAGTCTCCTATCGCGGAAGAGCCCACCTCCAGTGCTAAGAGCCCAAGGGATGAACTTGCCCAATATGAAGATTTCTTTGCTAGAAGATCGGGAGGAACAAAGACGTCCTAAGTTAGATCGAGCGATGAACAGCGAAGAAATGTCGAAGCCGCAATCTATCGCATTTTATCGAATGGCAACGGCCACCCGTAAGCCGAGTAGTCGTTTTGCGACGGATTCTTGGAGCCGGCTGTGTTATGGAAATATGACAGTGCCAGGGGTTTAATACAGAAAACTAGTCCCAGTCAAAGACTAAAAGACAATCCAGATAATCATTTCGTGTCACAGGGACGCTCAGGTTGCCCTCGCATACTGTATTCAAGTAGCCACTCATTAACAGGATGAACATCGAGTAATAAGTTATCTTGCCAACCCACCCCTTCTTATATTAAGAGAGTATGAGTGATCGGGGATAACGTTGAGCAGGATGACGTTGAGTGCTTGTCGGAACAATATGGTCCGCGTACGATGATGTAGTTCAAGGAGAGGAACAGGTAAGCTGATCTCGTAAAATCAGCAAGCACCTCGGAGCTTGGCATGGTCTCAAGGCTATTTAAAATATAGCATATTTCACCATGCCTCGGAAATCCCCTTGGGTGAAGAAGCGTGGCTCTAGAACCGCAAAGGCGGCATCACAGCAGAAACATAGACGGAAGAATACTATCTTTAAGAGACGCAAGGCTGATACCATGGTTGCTATCCGAACTAGAAAAAACTGGCGAGAATTATATCTTGATTCTGCCACTGGAGGAAAATGGCTCGGGACGTTATCAAGATTAGAAAACATGTATGTGATCACTAGACAACCTCGCAGACGTAACAGGACGAATCTTCGTTGCCCTCGTCCAACCCCTGTAACTATGGAGGATATCTTTCCTGCATTCTAATTAAAGCGAGGATGAGAATTCTGAGGGTGACAAGTAGGGCAATTGGAACGAACTTGCATACTTTTACCTAAGAAGGCAAATCATTTATATGAATATTGCCGACGATGCTCACATCTGTTTTTGCGTGATCTACTTGGCCGTAGTGACTTCTTGCTTGGACCCTCTTAAGGATTAAAAGCGTCGATGGAGGGTTACATAACTAACTCTCGTAAGCACGTTACTGAAGCAAAACAGGCTGCTTAAATATATTCAAGGAGCTCATCTGACCTGACATCAGCAGGACCAGGTATCTTGAGGCAATCAGATCGCTAATATTGAATGCTATCGTTCAAGAGGTCAGAAGTCCCAAGAAGTTTGTTTAGGACAATTTCACGGCCGCCTTTGTACATACAGGGCCTGCTCAGGATCCTAGCTGAATTATCCAACCTGTTTCCCAATATGGCATCTTCCAGTAATCCGTCGACTTTTTTGTCGAGAATGCAAAGCCAGGGAGCACAGCGGGAAGCAGTTTAGGGGAAAGTTCCTGGATCTCGGCCAAACCCCTGATCAGGTGCGTGTCATAAAATCCAATCGAGATGATCGTTTGCCGGTTAGTTTCCAGGAACTCTCGCCACGCTGTATATGAGATATTTACGTGCCCTAGAATCAGCTTTCGAAGCTTCACGGTAGATCGAGACAGTAACTCTAGAGGCGCGCTATCCCCAGTTATTCGCAAAGTCGTACAATGCTCGAGCAAGAGTTCCAATGCACCAGACAGGCTAGGAAACTTCGGCAGCTCCCAAGAAGAGTAGTGCGGAAGGTCCAGAGAGGACAGTTCTATTGTTACCAGGGGAGCAATGCACTCTGGTCTCCTTTGCAGAGCCTTTGTAACAGCCTGTATGTGATATGTATTTGACACCTCTTTCGCGGTCATGCCAAGTGAAAGGTATGAGTCGACCCATTGGGGTTCATCGATTGACGGACAGAAATCTAGTTCTAATTCCCTGAGTCGAGGCAAAGCCGCAAGAACGGATGACAAGACATCTATGTTCTTATGGTTCTCCAGAATTTCTTGTTGATTCTCGCAAATGGTTCGGAGCGTTTCATAAATAACCATATATGGAGGGCATTCATCCGCGGGGTAGCCGCAATCATATAGCTCTTTCGCTTCCTCCACGTAGCTTTTTGGAGTAAGCATTTCCGACTTGAAGGTTTCAAAGCTTAGAATATCTAGTGGTACTTAGTTTGCCTCATCATAAATACTCTCGAGCCACTTACCCGGTTTGATTAACTCCGGAACCGTATAATTCAAAGATTTGACGTGCAGGCGTACTACTGAGTGTCTGAGCTGTTGGAGTCCATCAAGCCCAGCTTCTGAGAAGTTGAACCTCACCCTGTAAAAGAGGTAAGGTAGGCAAACATCTCGCAGCCTCCTATTCACGAGCGAGAAAGCCTTAATTTCCCAGGATTCAAGACTTGTTAAGATTAGATGTAGGATTTCCGTAGGCAGGGCCTGAAGGTCTGGAATTCGTCCGTCCATTATACCACCAGCACTCATCTGGGAAGCAATTAATGCGTCCGGGTAGCGAGTATAAATAGTCAGATGGCCCACTTTTCTCAGGGATCCTCTGAAAAGTTCACGTTGCAGTGTCACTCATGAAATCTTATAAAAAATAGTTAATACACTATCCCTGGAACGATTTTTTATGGTTGTCTGAATGAAGGAGGAGGAATAAGGAAAGTCCCAGAGCAATATCAAGGTGGCAGCACCGACAAGTTTGGCGCATTGTCATGGCTGTAGAGTGCTGCGGATTTCTGATCTGGACATCTTTAATGAAACCTTAGCGCCGCAGTGGTTGATCGCGGGCCCGACCCACAAATTAGCGCCACAGTCACGCTCGCTGCAGTGAAATAGCGATTTCATTGGACATTGGCCGAAAGGGAATGAACTCGGAAGCACTAGCGCCTTCAGCGCGACGCTGGTTTCATATTACGCATTTCTATTGGATGGAACCTGATGCCCCACTTCAGCGCTTCAGCACCCTGTCAGGCAGACCTTCAGCCTCAGAATGCCAACAACAACAACAGAGCAAAATCGGCCTCTGCGCCTATCTCCACTCCATCAACAAGGCCGACACCGACGCCTGCCAATGCGGCTACGGACATCAGACTGCTTAACATATCCTGCTCGAATGCAGGAACTGGATGGATGAGCGACATCTGCATTTATAGCCGTACGCTGCATAGCTGCCACTAAGGCTGGAACAGTCTATGAATACTACTACTACTACTACTACTACTACTACTACTACTACAACTCCGTCCCAGAAACAAGTCCATCCTAGGGACAAGGACGTCCTAAATAAGTATATCTCAGGATCAAGATAGATATCTCCTAAGCCGCAAGCCACACAACCGATCTGGCCTAAAGCCCGTGAAGGAGATCTGATCAGGGTTCTAAGCCTGCGTCTGACGCAGGCTCGTGGTCTGACCACCTACAAGGTCGGAGGGGGCGGAGCAGAAGCCTAAGGTGGTAGGCCCAGACACTGAAGACTTGTGTAGTACGACTTGGAGCGTAGGCCTATTGACGTAGCACCAGAAACGCCAGACCCTGCGCCTTCGACCAGGCCGGTCGTCAGACGGCGGTCGTACGACCCCCGCAGACGGAGGACCGCCAACTGGTGTCTAGGGCAGGTGCAAGACCCAGACGGTCATCTGCCTACATTGCTGCGGCCTGTCTGGTCTGCCGACCACCCCAATATTACTGGAGTCTTCACAATTCCACTTCGCGTGCGATCGACCTTATTGTGTCTTCATCCATCCTAAGCTCTCCCCCGAAATTCATAAAGATTGTATTCGTGTCATCTTCAATTGCCGCCTCGAAACACTGTGTCGGAGTAAGTTTCCGCAGGTTCTTATCATAGAATGTGGCCTGCCGGTCTCTCGCCTCCTTCCTTGCCAGTTGTTCCACCTGCGACGGGTTGGACCGATCATCAACGCGGACCTCATAAGCCACCCTCCAACGTCCGTTCTCATCTCGGACCCGGAACACAATAGTAACGGGTTGAGAATCTGCCTCTGAGCGTGCCCGACTGGGCCGCACATCCTGCGGCGGTCGGGCGGCTATCCGTGGTGTTAGTTTTCTTCCACGTCGCTCTGTCTCTCTTGAAGTTTCATCCGTTCGCGTTCGAACGGGACCGGCCGACGGGGCTCCGGTGTTTGCTTTTAACCGTTTCTCAGGATGATAAGGATTGTGCCATTCGCTCCCAGTAGACTTAAATATCTCTGCGACAGACGCGACAAGATGCCGAGTCACCATTAGATCCTTTCCAAAACTCATAAGGACAGTGAAACTACCGTCGTCAATTGCGGCGCGAATGCACTCATTAACTGCAACTTTGCGTAGTCGACCATCGTAAAAGCGCGCATATTGGCTGGGATCTCGAGCATATCGTTCGGCGATGATCTGCGCCTCAGCGAGTTGGGTAGGGCTCACAGTGACCATATCCATCTTTTTCCATGCCTGTCGCTCGTAGACATAGAATGTGACTGTGACCCTCCGCTCCGGTGGCACATCACTGGAAAGGCCCTCATGCATGCTTCCGGGGTGAAGAGGATCGGGAACTTCTAGGGTTGGCCTTCCCGGATCGTCTTCCACTGCCTGGTCTGTCGGTTCTTCCAGCACAGGAACATCAAATAGTAGATCCTCCCCCTCCTGCCTTTCAATTGCCTGGCGCTGAGCCTGTTCTGGATTGGGTAGGTCCGCTCTGTGTCGTTCGGTCTCCTGTTGAGAAAGCCCCGGTTTAACAACACCCGCCGCGGTCCCACCCCCAACACCGTCCGGATTATCAACAGTGGCCGACTCCAATCCAGGGGCTTCTTGCATTCCAATATTCTCGGGAATCACACTTTCATCACCCAGCTGACTTCCCTCTTCCCGTAATCTTGTAATCAGGCTCGGCAAGTCAGCGGGGAGCTCAGTCACAGGCCGGGGGGCATGATCCTCCCTGGCCCCAGGTGTTTGTAGCTGAGTAAGAGCATCTGCGCGCTCCCGAGCTACTCGATCTTCTTGGTGGACTTCTTCACCCGCTTCCGCGATGAGCTCAGTTCCATCCACCATTTGCTCTCCTGCTATTCCTTCCTGAGCCTCAGCTGGTAATGGCCCTCCAGAAATATGTTCGCGGTACTCCAGCTCGTTGACTGGACGGGTTATTTCCTGCTCCGCGTGCTCTGCAATCGGTTGCAACGGACCCAGACCAGACGGTTGCTCAGCGCTTGGCTCCGAGTTTGTCATGCCGCCCTCGGCAATCGATTGGCCTTGAGCGGCAAGAGGTTTTGTAGTCGCTTTGCGGTTGCCTTTCTGTGTAGCATCATACGGTTTCCATGTTGTATCCCTACTCTTTTTTCGCGAGGCTGGCGGCGTAGAGCTTGACTGGCGGGATAATGTAGTTGGCATTCCAAGGCGACCTTGCACTGATTGGTTCTGCGCCGATGAGTTCATGTCCTCGTCCATGTCCACCCCACCTGCTCCCTCATCCAGTATACTTGACATGTCCGTATCGCGCGGTGCCCCCAAGGTCAAATGATTCACAGCAGCCGCGTCCTCCAACACAGGGCTCCCATCCGCTGCTCGGCGAAGTAGGTCTTCTTCATCGATCTCTGTAAATTCACGTTCCTCACTGTCAGAATCCATTCCTCTACTTGCTGCTGGCTGTTGTTCGACATTCTCCGGTCGGGTTTGATCTTCCGCGCCAGAGCTATCCCAATACATATCCATCACCTCAGAGATAGTAGATGCCTCTCCTATTGAACTTTGAATGGAGGGCTCTTGGAGGAGAAGTGGGCCGTGCTCTACTGCGTGTTGTCTTTCTTGCCTCCGATGTTGTTCTTCGGGAATTTCCGACCGATCCCGCCGGCCATTGGATGACCCTTCATCAAAGCCGCTTCTCGACATGTGGTCGTGGGCCGATTCCGATTGTAATCTCGGCACATCGGTTGGGACAAACAAGGGTGAAAGAGGGTCGTTGGATGATGATTGCCCCAGTGGAACACTTTGGGAGGTTGTTGCGGAGGACTTGCCGAAAAAGGCGTAGTAAACGCTTCGTCTCACCTCCAGGGATGAGAGGTTTCTTTGCAACACCGTCGCCGAGTGTAGTGTGTCCAAGAAGATATGCGGGCTGTCTAGTTGCTGGGTTTGCTCCTGAGGTATTCCACAGCGATCCTTTAGCTTAATTACTCGACTAGTGATATGTGCCACTGGCGCGGCCTCGTTCGGGATCGCAAGCGCAAAACAACCAGCAATCTGCTCGATAAGAGACTCGAAGGCTCCGCTGTCATAGTGGTAGTGATCCGGCTTCCGTGCTTTGAGCAGGGCAGCCCGGGCAATCTGGTGGTCAGGTGATTGTCTTATGATGGTCTTGACGGGTGGAGTACGAAATCCTAGCTTCTTGGCAAGCGCGGCCATAGCATGGATAACGCTCTCGTCAGCCTTCGCTCGCGCCTTTGCCCGCGTAGGGTTAGCCTTCGGGCCGCCCTGAACGTCCTTGGCCATCTCCGGGTAATGTCGCATGGCGTACATCCAGATTTGACGATATCCAGACGTTAGGCCCTCGTCACTGGATCCAGGTTGGCGACGGAAAGTAGTGTCAGATGTCTGGATCAGACAACCATGATCGGCACGGCGGGATCGAAAACCGTGGACCAGTGCACTCCGAACCGTGGGGCGTTGCTTATCGAGAACAACCAACCGTTTCACGGCATTGGCGCAGAGTTCCAGATAGTTAATATCTCGGAAGAAGGTGTGAAGGGATGGTATGATGCCGTCACACGCTGCTTGCGACCGTAGGTTTTTCCAGATGGTGGCACGTTCGGTCCGACTGAAGTCGGAAAAGGCCTCCCCGCTGAGGATTTTCCCCTTCACTGTCTTCCGATCAACTGTGGATGCCCGAGGGGCGTACAGCTGCAGCGTGTCCACCGTATGTAGGTCAATACGGGCCATCTGAGTGCGGTCATGGTCGACAAGCGTTGCCCAGAAATTCTTCACATGTGTTAGGTAGTGAATGAGTTCCTAGGACGATGAGTCAGGGATAGCCTTCAGAGAGCAAGGAGTGGAACCAACTTCATCACACTTTAATGCCATGACTGTGTTCAATGACCCAAGACTCAACCCATTCCAGAGCCCAGGGATTGCAAGTAAAGCGTCAAACGCTGCACAAAGATACGTGTTATCTTTGGAAGTGAGCTGCCTTAACCGCTTGGCTTTATTCGGCGACAGTCGGCACCACCAACGGTTTTGAAAGAGCGCATTGCTCTCATGCTGATACTGACGGATTTTCCGGTACACCTCCCCATCAGTTGGTGCTTTTTCGTTCGCATATTCATCGACGAGAGCGGTCCGTAAATCCGGGCTGATGTCTACAAGCGAGGGTTAGTACAGGTGAGGAAGTCTTGCGTCGGAAAGCAGACCATCCAGATATAGGTCAACTGTCCACCACCGGTCAGATGGGGCTAAGGTTTCCTCAGCAGCTGTGAGTCTATGTTGCCCATGGAGGCATTGCACTTGGTGCCCACGAAAAGAAAGGTGGGGGTATTCCCGTTGATAAGTTTTGAGTTCTTCAGGGGTCAGTCCTGCGCCACGGCATGCTCTTTCAAGGTGCCGCCTGGAAACGACAGCAGTCACGTGATTTCGGATGTCGAATCTTTGGCAACCATCCTTGGCAAATATATTATGTAATCGATCCACATTTTTCTGGTCAATCTCACGGCTCATCAATGGCTGGAGAGAGATTTGGTCAAGGTCAATCTTGGCAGTACCTTGGTACTTGAATAGTCGTTCTGCGGTTAGTTGCCGTTCGGTATCCGTTAACAAGTCCATACCTAAGTCCACAAGTGACTTCGGCGTCTCTTCTAACGGTGTTCTAAGGTAGAGACGGAACTATTTATGTTTAGCTGAGCTCCAAGTTGACGCTATGTGGCGCTTGCTTGTATGGACCTCGTGCGGTGGTTGCGGGTCGAAACGCTTCAGCGCTTCAGCGCTTCAGCGCCGTCTCCCCACACTTCAGCGCACCCATTTGAATGACCATAATTTTCCATAAAGGAGTTCTCGATCCAGACCTGAGACCGCCAGCAATATTCATCTTCTTGCCCTAAAAAGAAATCATATCTCGTGTCGAAGGCATCACATACCATGGATGACCGGCATCTCACACAACTTTACGCCGAGTCTTTCAAGGCCCAACGACCACTTTCTCCAACGCCCACTACAGTATCCGCACACAAGGAGTTTCAAGGCCAAAGTAACCATAAACTAACTAAGGGGAGTAAGCAACAGGAGAAGCCAGAAAAATCTAAAAATCCCCTCTTCGGCCCCGCACAAGATGTTCGCCAGAGTAGCTCCCAAAGTGAGCGCCAGACAGCTCAAGCGCCCGTTATTCGGAGAGGGTCACCCTGGCACATATTGAAAGATCTTTTTACCTGTGATCTTGCAGGCCCCGTCTCTATTGCAGTCCATAAAAAGGGCCCTTCCGAGGTAATCGCGGTCCGTGCATTCTCCAAGGAAAAGGCAGATGTATGGCTGCAGGTCCTCCAGCAGACCCAACACCCCAACGTCATCTCTGCGACCGAGATCTTCAAGGACCTCGGCATGACATACTTCGTTGTTGACGACCTGCCTCTGACGTTGGAACACCTGGTCGCCTGTGATATCTTCCCGTCTGAGCTTCAGCTGGCTTCTATCCTTGTACAGGTATGGATCATCAGTCACAGCAAGCGAAAGGCACTAACCCAGAAAGGTACTTGATGGGCTATCACATTTACTGGAAAGGGGCTTTGAACATCAGTCCTTGATCTGCTCCAATATCCTGCTGGGGCAAAATGGGATTATTCGAATCGGTACAGGTCATTCCGATCCCATTCTTCCACTTGCTGACAAACCTGGCAGCCGGTTTGGAGCACTGCATCGGGCGCCAGCCAACCCAATCTCAGGCCCAGACCCTCCGAGCCTTGACTAATGTCACGATGTTTCTCATGCAAAAGTATCTGAAGCCAGACGGTGTGATTGGGATCGATGGTACTCGTTGGCGGTCGGAACCCCTAGAGTTCCTGTCAGCAACCGCATCGGTCGCGACCATCCAAGAGTTAAGAAAGGTTAGCTAGCCAGCTTATCTGCATTTTTGGTATCTTACAGTGAACAGCATCCCCTTCTTACCAAGCACCGCTGGTCTGCAGGCACGTTGGTCGGGCTTGCCCGTCTCTGTCTCATCACCACACGCACATTTATAACAAGACCATGGGTGCAGAATTGAAGTCAAGGATATAAGTCAAGGACATGCATTATAAAGCCGAGATCTGGTCACTTTTATACTTTAGATTACTTGATTCATGTATAATTTTTTAGTTAGGTTATCACGCTGGAAGCCAATAGTATTTCTATAGAATTCAGATTAGTTGAAGTATCGCACGTCATACTAGAAAGAGAAATCACTACGCTAAATCCAGGCACCCGCGAATAACGAAGCAGTGAATCGAAGATTATGCAGTCAGAAACCGAAGATAACATCAGGTATCTTCTTCTTTGCAATAGGTTCGGCATCCATTGCCTGCCATATGTCCTCAGTCATCTGCTCCGTCCAAGCTTCCTGGTCCGCTGCAGAGGCCGAAGCTAGTTGAGCCTGTCGGACACTTGCATTAGTAATACCCCGAAAAACCCCGCGGAGATCGGCTGTAGAGGCTCCAAGCATGATTCCCTCTACCACAGTATCTAAAGAACGCAATAAATGAACAGTACCCGGCCGGGTTCGCAAGACAAAAGTTATAAAAATATTGAGTTGGGGGATTGTGAAATTACTGTTGATACTACAGGTCCGAGTTAGTTGAGGAGAGCGGAGCCGCCGCTGGGGGACATACACAGTGTCTATGGCATCAGCACCATGCAGCAAGACACCAGCTCCTAAGCATGCTACAAGCATCCAACATCGCTTTCCTGGTCGCTTATGACAGCCGGTGATATTGTCACGCCGAGACTTCATTAGCTCTGGTGTATTGGGCTCTTCCGGGCAGGCGTTGAGAATGAATGTAGCAACGGTAGCCCCCAGCTGACCATGCTTCTCCAGCCAGGTACAGTTGAGATAAAATAAAATCTGTGCGATGCGCTTCGCGAGGGGACTAAGGACCAGTGTCTTTTCCTTGACGGCTTCAAGCAGTCTGTAGTACTTCACGGCTCCCCTTTTGCCCTTCCATTCGACGGGAAGTCTGAGCGCTTTCAATGAGGGCAAGATACCAGCTTCGCTGCGTTCTAGTAATGGCTGTAGCAGTCTAGAAGGGTCCTGTGCGAGGAGACTATCTTCTGCTGAGAGGATCTTTTCAATTTTAATCTGCTCGAGGAAAACTGTGCCATTCTTACCCGCCCTGCCCAACTGCAGGTATCGGAACCTACTCTGACTCGGGATTCTGAGTCCCTGAAGAGTACATGACTCTTCCGCCGGGGGGGAGGTAACATAAGACGTAGAGGGGGTTGGATAAGATGAATAAATGGCATCAGACCCAAAGGGTGTAGCAGGTCCCATGGGAGTCGTTTCCAAGGATGCATAAGGGCTGTCAGTTGACAGTGGTGTGCCAATGGGCTGGTGTTGTGTTATCCTGCCGCTAGAGCTTGTCAAGGGAGGCGAAGCGACAGAGAGAGGGGGTGTCGGATAGGCTGCATCGGACTTGGGGGACGTCACAGCCCCTGTAGGCGTCGCTATATACTCTGGGCTAGCGGAGTCGGCCGTACTTTGATCTTCCGGCAACGCTATTAATTGGTCCCATATTGAATCAAACTCATCAACAGCATGGGGACGAAGGTTGTCAGAGTTCGACAATGTGTGATCGCTGGTCAGCAAGAAAGGATCAATACAAGCGGGCGGTGCACAAAACGAAAGATCTGTGTTATAGTTTCCTATGGGACCAACGCATGTTAGACTGAATAAGAACGGAAAATTAGAGATGGACACAAACCAAAAGATTCCAAGGCGTTCATCTCAGCGTTTGATTTGTCCATCTTGGCCTCCTGAAGAACATAGATTAACTGGTCCCAGCTCAGTTTCCGGATATCGTCGAAATCAAAAAAAATGGCTAAGGTTGTAACGGAGGTGATGCTGTTCGGTCGAAAAAGACTGGAAAGGAGAGGGGGGGATGGGTAGAGGCATCGTGGAAAGGAAGAGGGGGGCGGGGGGAGCAGCTTCTATTTATAGGCAGTAGGGGCCAAATTAGCCTTAGAAAAGTGAGTGTTGCAAAGATGGGTAAAACGGTCAAAAGTGTTCAACAAAGAGCGTCCTGGAGCAGAATCGATGGTTGTTGTCGAGAAATCGTGGCCTTGGCCACGAGTTCAACTTGCTTGCGTCTTACTCCACCGACATGGTGCCGTCACCGATCGGTTCCTGCAGATCAGTCCAGGCTCTCAAAAATACCAGCAAACATGTACATTTCCATATTAAAACAAAAATTAACAAAAATTACAGGTCCTTCCCCCATATTCCTCCTCCTTCTTTCCACAAACTGCCGCTTGAGTCATACCTGGGAGGTTCCCCTCCAACTCCTCTTCCAAGCTTTTTTCTCGCTCTTACACTTGGGCTTGTTTTTTTTTTTCCATTTTCCATTTTTTCTTTCCTTTTTTGGTTTTTTTCCCCCCCCTTCTCTTTTTGCTGCAAAACAAAAACCTCAGGCGTTCACTGTGGAAAAAGGCCTTCAGTTTCGGTCGACCCGTGAGTGCCCTCAACTTTCTCGGCCCAACTCGGCATTTGGCCTTAATCGGTGCTGGGCTGATACTCCAACTCTGAGAGCTGTACACCCTGTTGCACACACGCTCGTACAACCTTCCGTATGTGATCCCGAAGGTCGTCCGTTGCAGAGACTAGCCAGGACGGTTAGCACGTATTCTGCGTGGGAAATTTGGAACCTCACCCATCACCAATGTCCGACCTTGCTCATCCCAAGTGTTGGGCAGTCTCTCAACCTGGTCGCCAGATGCCTCGAGAGAAATAATGCTTTGCCAATCAGGCACTTCCTGGTAAATATAAACTCGCTTATGGCGGCCAAATGGTAATCCATTCTGCTCAATGCCGTCGCTGACGTAAATCGAGATATGCAGTATCTAAAATAGTAGTCAGTGTCAGCCATAGGTAGAATCTCCAGACGTCTATTGGATACTCACATAGCCGTCATCCATGATATCATCCTTCAGGAGGTTATTGATTAGAGACAACGCAGGGGTCATCTTGTCAACAGATTCTACCTGCCACACTAAGTGTAGCCGACGAACCTGGGAGGTGCATGTGTTGTAACCGTAGATCATTTTCTTTAAGTATGGAATGGCCACGGCGATCCCAGATCCGCTAGCCAGCAGCAGAATACTCTCATAATTACTAACTTTCTCACTCACTCCATGAGGGCCAGTAAACAAAGCCAGGAAAGAGACCGAGCTCCCCGCAGCAGCAGGGGCATGGCGAAGTAGGTCTGCCGTGAAACCACTGCATGGCTTTACTAGAAGCTCTACTGTATCTTGCTTGCCTTTGGACCACGACGTAACCGTGAAAGGATGAGTCTGCATCCACGAACATAGGCTGACGGAGGGCATCCAGAGATTGATATACTGCCCAGCCTGTACTTTGACCCGCCGAGGCAATAGGACGCGAATATGGACCGCGTTGACCACCAGGCCTTCTTTAGATTCCATCGCGCTGAATGACACGATAGCCCTGGGGGTACCGTTGCCTGCGAAGAGACCGTTATTATACAGAAGGGTTATTAGCTCTAAAAGGAAGGTCAGCACAAAAGTTCCCACAGCAACAAAGAGATATATTTTTGAAGAGGCGCTCTGCAATGGAAGATGCTGCCAGGTCCCATAGACAAAGAGTCCGGCGAGAATTTGGTGTCCTCGAAGAAAGACCTCGTAGGACCATTGACGAAACCATGGAATCGAATGCAGGGCAAGGGCACCCAGTGAGATTGCAGCCTGTCACGGGTCAGCTAAAGCGGAGTGGCAGGAGTCGATGAGCGTACAAGCATAGTAAAAAGATTTTGCTGTTCGCGGAGTGGAAACGTAAAGCCCTGGCCCTGGACTGCCGTAATAATGTGGAATGATAGCAGGGCAACAGCCATCCAGCCAGTAGCCCGATGAATCTTCCGGCAAGAGTTCCATTTGATACCAAGGAGGTCCGCCAGGTAGGCTAGGTGGATAGTTGATAAAGGGAAAATCAAGTTCACCAGAGCCAACTCACCAGCCCGGCGGCCAGCACCACTCAACGACTTGATTCTGAAGAAGAGAAGAAAGATGTTGATTGCAGCATATGATAAATGAAGAAACACACCGGCTCTGGTCCATGGGCCCAAGAACCGATGCCTACGAATAACAAAGGGTAGCGTCAGATGTTGAGACACAATGAGGGAAAACACATGTCCACACCCGGCGAGGAGAGAGATGGTCCGGATTAACAAAAGAACAGCAAAAATACCGCCAGCGGTAATAGCATAAATAACTAATGGGTCCATTCTGCGAAAAGGAGAGACGGTTAGGGGAACAAGGCAGCATGAATAAGGGTAGGAGGACATGCAACACAGACACCCTTTATAGTCCATGAAGCTATGGATGAGGGGTTCCGCGCTGAAGTGCGCTGAAGAAAGGCGCCCTCAGCAGACAAACGAGAGCTCCCTCATTTCTAGTCGCCTGATAAGGACTTCAGCCCAAGGCAAGAATACTTAAGAACTCTAGATCTCACGACTTCTGGGGCTCTTCGAAAGCATTCTGCACGGTACAACGTTTGCGAAGCACGAAATGTCTAAGACAGAACAGAAATCTTCCTGGGTCAAGAAGCGTCGTTCAGAGAGTAGCCGAGCAAAGTCACAACAACGTCAGCGACGTAAGAGTGGGCTTTTCAAGAAAGCGGCAGAATTCAGCCTGGAGTGTGAATCCGACGTGGTTGTTGCAATTCGGATCCGGAGAACTGGTCAGACATATATCTTCGATTCATCGTCGCAGGAGGAGTGGTTAGAGGCACTTCCTAGATTGGTACTGTACCCACCGTGATATTGGGTTTCTACGATACTATCTAACTCCACCCCTTAGGCTGTTTCCTATCCCCCTCCAATCCATCAGACAATAGAGGATATCGTACCCCAGCTCGGGGAGCATTCGCCATCATCTCCGGTTGCCTGATCCAATATGACTAGGCATACAATCGCGAGGCCTAAGCATCATTATCGCTTGCTCCTGACCTGCTTCTTCCTTCTCTTGGGAGGTATCCGTTCATAGACGCAAGTTTCAATCCATGTGCTCAAGGACGAGGGCTTCAGAAAACGGAGCTAGTCTATATTTGGTTAGATCGTTTCGTTTTGTCTGCAGCACTTCAGCGGTTTCGCAGAAATTATTCGTCTGGACCGTGAGCGACAAGATGATTGGCCGAAATCTTCGTTCAGGTCGCTTGCCCAAACTTCAGTTCCTTCAAGTTGTTAGTCGTTGAGAATACTGTAGATAGAACTCAGTAATCTCGCGTACGAATGCTTTCTTCTCACGTAATTGGTTACAGTAGAGTCATCTAAATTGAAGAGAAAATTATTTCTAAAGGCCGGTGCCATTCAACCATTCGATCGTTTTTGACGGATGAGATTGGATGAAGGAGAAGTCTCATGATCACAGGCTCTCCTGGTGAGAACGGGTCTGTGGAGTGACAGCATTTGTGTCACGTGAGCCAACCGATTTGTTCATTGACTTTATTCAGCCTCTCGCTCCATCCCATAGAGTTCCATCCATGTCGTCATGATAGTTCTTATCCGTTCTTCGGGAGTATGTGCGTAAAGTTAAACGATGTATATACTATTGTACCCACAGGACTCTGAAAAACCGTTCAAACGAATTCTGTCTCCCACCGCAGTAGACTTGAGGTCTACTCCGTACTAATTCACTAAGTTTAGACAACGACGCCTGAAGCACTGGCCCTTCAGCGCCCACTAGGTTAACACTAATCGGGTTGCGCTTAAAATCAATGCCCCACTTCAGCGCTCCCGCACCACAGATTTGCCAGCTCTCGAGATGAGTCTCAGCCATGGACAACGACACAGGACACCATTTTTGAGCTTAGAATTACGCCGCCTAACACCTCCAACTGACGGGAAATCCGCGTCTAATATTCGCTCCACCATCGACGGATTTAAAAGCC
This sequence comes from Aspergillus sp. S2111Y, assembly GCA_023625095.1. NCBI lineage: Eukaryota > Fungi > Ascomycota > Eurotiomycetes > Eurotiales > Aspergillaceae > Aspergillus > Aspergillus sp. S2111Y. The sequence goes on from JAMABB010000057.1 coordinate 18,017, forward strand.
ATTACAGAGGATCCCACCCGACTCCTTTGGTTTGGACAAATTATAATATCATTTCTCAAATCTTTGAAATACTGCTTCAGAAAAAGGGGAACAAACTATATAGCATTATTTTCTTAATTCTTTGAGAATCTGCTCCAAACAATCAATGCCCCTATTGACTTGTCCGCTTAAAACCTGAGTAGCATGTTTCCTTACACAATTGCAAGCCCTTTTGAGCTGTCTCACGCCATTCTGGAGCTAATTTAAGCTTGCCTTGTCCTGGAAAACCTTCAAGCTCCTTCTCATCCCGAATCCACTCAAAATTCTGGTGCTTATCACTCAGCGGGATCTCGCTCCATCCAAGATTAGGTTCCACCCTATAGTTGGGCTGGTACCAGGATCGATCATCCTCTGTCCCCTTATACTTGTTAAAATCAATCAGACTTAACCCACCCCTCAGACCTGTCTTTTTCTCTAGTACACGCTTGCCACCGTCGGAAGGTTTTTCACCAGCAAAGACCTCTCCACTGGGGATAACTAATTCTTCCTGGGTTTCTCCCCAAGATCTTCGCACAAGAAGAAGCCCTAAATAAGATACCACCAGTAGAGAAGCTCTAATTGAGCTGGGTTCTCTATTAATAGCAACAATATCTTTTGACTGACTGATAGAGGGAGCAGGCACATCATATTTGAAAACTTCATCAGGGGTTATGCTCTGTAGCATAGATGCAACAGCGCCTGCAGGATTGGCGGAATATCCAGAAAGGTGTGCCTTGATATCGAAATAAGGAGCGGGATAAGGTGCCCCAAAAATTGCGCTTGCATAATTCTGGCCGAGTTCTCTCAGCTCATATTCCTCCCAGGTGATGCGCAATGTATCAGACTGGCGGATGAGCCGAGTGTAGAACTGAGTAAAAATAATACTTCTTCCACTCAACCTTATCATGATTTTGTCCTTATTACTATCAGCGGTTGAAGACGGTAACTAAATAAGGCATAACTTACTAGGAATATGAGTCCCCAGTCCCTTAGAACAAAGGCATGAGCAGCCTCAAGAAATTCTCCTTCCTTAACTCCATGCAGGGTGTATTGTTCGATCCGATCTCTGTCAATCGATTCGATCCGAGGTTTGTGCTGCTGGATAAACTCCCTGGCAATTTCCTTGAGATCATTGTCAACAATGTCATCGGTAGGTGCATAGTAATCGCGAACGTGGCTCGTTTCGTTCATATCATTGGCGATATTAGTAATTTCATCGACCATATGTGACAGACTGGTGGAAGTGAGTTGAAGCTCTTCTCCTGATCGGTTTGATATCAGACTGTGAGCAGCTTGACGAACAGCCTTTAGAAAGGGATGGTAATATGAAACAAGCTTGCTTGAAATCGTCTTCCGTTTTGTGACGTAACTTGAGAACTCGGACGCAAGCAAAGAACTCACGCGGACGAAGCGTGAGTCTTCGATATCCAGCTCATCTTCTCCCCCAAATGCCTGAACACAGTAGGCCAGTATTAATTCCTCTTCCCTTTCCAGTACAAGCAGCATGTCTTCCAGCATCGGCATCTGTTCTAATGCACTGTACACGGTGGGACCACTACTCGTCCATATGGAATAAAGGGCTGTTCTTGCTGCGCGTTTCATCTGTTCCTCGGGAATCTACGTCTGTTAGCGGAGCAATAGAAAAGTAGAAAGAAAGTACATCTGACCTCAAGCATTACTGGAAACCAGTTCATTGTCGCCGGGCCTAGACCATGGCCCCGTTGTGTTTCCAGCTCGCGGTACCTTCTCCTTTGCTCGGCATTGCGGTTTCTTATGTGTTGGGCTTCACTGGAGGCAGAACATATGTCCACGCCGGTATCCCTAGGCGGGCTGTTAGCGAGGAAGAAGACCTAGCAACACAGAAGCTCACATTTCCAGAGATGTTCACTTAATCTGAAGATGACGAACAAATACCAAGCACAAGCAATGTAAACATAAAGAATGATCTGGATATCGGATTCAATCCCTTCCAGCGGTATGAGGCAGTGGCACCCTTATATATCAAAGCTCTAGAGGCCTCAGATACGCAGTCCGGACCAATTTTCTACCAACTGCAGTGGAGACCCCTAATCCCTGTCCCCTCACCGCGGCAGCAGCTATACAAACCACGGCATAAAGTAATTTCGCTTGTGGATCTTGCTGCTCTAGATTTGAGTTTACCCTAAGCAAAGTACATGTGTGTCACATCCCTGTCATGGCCCACCCAGGCATTCCGGAAATACCTCACGATGACAAACATGAAGATCAGTACATGCAGCAAAGAAATACTTAATATATACCATTTGAAAAAAAAAAATAACAAAAAATAAAGAAAAAGAAAAGAAAAGGCTAAGTGGGAATTGATCCTTCACGAATGATAAAACTGCTTCAAAGACGTAGCTCCGCCGGATACGCATTGCACCTCATCGAATGTGAGCTTTCGGGGAAAAGTACCGCCAGCAGTAACAACAGTGAAAAGCCCCTCTTTCCGATTAGGCTTTCCCTCATAGGCAGCAGATTCTATTCGAGTGATCTTCCGCAGTCAGCTTCCCTGGCGTCAAACGTAGAGGGCATATGCTCACGGATGAAGGCAAGGCCGGATTCTTGGGTATACTGGCAAAAAGTCTTCCGATTTCTGATAGGCTGGCCACTTGGCCTTGGTCTAGCTCCGTGTGGGAAAGAGCATCGGCTTTAAAATTCATGCTATCAGACTCTACCCCGATGTGCTGGTTCTCTGCAGCCTCACCTTCGACAGCATTGACATAGCAGGAAGAGCGGTCCTGTCCGCCAGGGCTTGTCAGTTGGGCAACCCACAATCAGACGATCTATGAACTACCTTCCAGGGGGACCTCTTGACGTTGCGTTCAGAGCCTCTACTGGGCTTCATTTCCCGCGAAACTGCAGACAAGTCGTGGACTCCTTGTTTCCTGGCGCCCCAACACCGGAAAATGTTGCCAAACCAAGACATAGTGGAAGGAAGCGCGCAGGAGACAATCTGAGAATGATGATTCGGTGACAATCAAACTGGTCTGTGCCAACTTGCGGTGTGCATCTGGGGACAAGGCTAGCATCTTTATAGATGTTGCCAGATTTAATTTAATTATCTCGGAGTTGGGAAAGTAGAGGGATCCGTGAGCTAGCCAGCTCTAGTTCTGGCTTCGTTTGGGTACTGTACATGCTCGACACATGCTCGACATATTTTAGACACATTTTAGACACATTTTAGACACATATTAGACACATATTAGACACATATTAGACACATATTAGACACATATTAGACACATATTAGACATGGTTAGGTCAAACCAATATGACCCACAGTCTGCTGCCCAAATGGGGCACAAATTCACGTGCATCAACACCCCACACTATCGCGGGGCTTGCTTTTTTTTTTCCCCTTTCTTTCCCAAGCACTTGTTGCAGTCATGGCACATTTCCAGACCATACCTCATACATTTTCTGCTACTTTATAATCAAGATATTCCAAAATCCGTTAGTCCTACGATGACAAACTAGATAGTTCCCGGCCCAAGATACCCTGTTAGGTGATGATGTCTAAGGTTCAGAAAATCCGCCTAAAGGATTCAGTGGATTCAAGTGTTATTGATGAGTGCAGAAGAGAGGTATAATTACTTTATTTGACTAAATATACCAACTAATATTCATAGATACATTTTGCCAACTACGAAGCTATAGTGTGGTGTACACCGTCGAAAGGTGTCCAACTGAGCCCTCCTGGAGGCACAATAGCGATTGTCGTCGACGTCATTTCCAATCAAGGTGCAATTCGAATTTTCGAGAAAGAGAGCGGCGAGTATATCGATGGGGTGGGAACGGAAGAAGAGGGTTATCGGATCATAGTACCCTGGCATGAAGATTGGAGAATCAGGGTGTCTGGAAATATAGAAATCGGCTACATAAGGCTCAAGGACGCGGATTAATCCATGGTACTTGTGGTCGATTCGTGATGAGTTTGTCGGTCAGCTCATTCGTGATCTTCACTGTGACAAAGGGTGTTGCATTGACCCCGTACGTGTCGGTCAACAGTATGCTCCCTGATATATGGCCAGAATCTATGATCTGCTTCAAGTCCTCCAATGACAATTCATAGACGTCTCCGCCCAGTCCTTATAGTAGGTCAGAATAGTCACATCAATCTTCCAAATCAGGTCCCAACTAACCTTCTGTCGCCCTCCGTCCCCGTTGTGTAGTACTTTGGACTCCATTGGTGGCGGCCTGGGTTGCGGTATTCGAGCGTCCAGGACTCGAGCCTGGCTGTAGGTACTTCGTCGCTAATTCATGAAGTACAGGGCTATCGAAATTGTGAATTTGTTGTATTATTGCATCCGCAAGTTCCACCAAGATGTTATCTCTGGTTTTAGCAATCACAGATAGACCCAGGCCTATTATACAAAGAACAAGCATGGAGGGGTGACTGTGAAACTGCTCTAAGAAATTGAGGTACATTCGCTGCCTCTCGCCCTCGGCTTGGTCTCCATTTCTGTATAAGGTAATATCTTTGTAAAGGCGATTTTCATCACGAGGGACCAGGCCTTTGCGCTGTCGTATAATTTTAGACTTCATCCGGAGACGTCCAAGTCCATCTTCAACAGACACAAGACCAGGGCCCTTGCGCTTCGGGGCTTGGCGTGTAGTCATATCTCGCGATGTCGAGGAAGTGTCGAGGAAGTGTCGAGGAAGTGTCGAGGAAGTGTCAAGGAAGTGTCAAGGAAGTGTCAAGGAAGTGTCAAGGAAGTGTCAAGGAAGTGTCA
>JAMABB010000058.1:0-17220 GCA_023625095.1 Aspergillus sp. S2111Y
CTAGAACCCATTAAGTAGCGCACAGACATTGTAAGCCTCAGGCATCAACCACGTGATTCCTGCAAGGCCTTACAGTACTAAGCTTATTTAATTATTAAGAAGTTTATTAGTTACTCTGTTATAATAATAAGTATATATAATATTTTAGAAGTAAATATATAATAGATTAGTTTCTATAAATACTATAGATATTAATAATATTAAATTACTAATATCTGAAAGAAGACCTAGATTATAACTATTAGTAAAGTAAGCTAGGATATCTAAATTATAGAATATTATAAGATAAAAACTACTAAGTAGATAACTATACTTACTACCTAAGTACCAGAACTAGAAAAGAAGATAACTAGAATAAGTAGTATAAAGTAAATTAGAGATATCTTAATATATACTAAGAAAAGATTTAATTTATAGTAACAGAAAACAGGGAATTAATTATTATTTATATAATAATTAATAGAGAAAAAGCTAAGTTACTTTTAGATTTAAGAGCTTTAGAAGAATTTATAAGCCAGGAATTTACTATATAATATAGAATTCTAATAAAAATAACTAGAAATATTAAAAAGATCTATAGATTTAGAGGAGGACTCTTATATAAAGAATTAAAGTTATAGATAACTAAATTTATATTACTAATTAGAGAATATATAGAAGAGATTATATTTAAGCTTATTTCTATATAAGAAAGTTAGAATAATAAAGTTATTAAAATATTATAGCTATAATAATATAATCTAGAAATTAATTAGATAACTAGAGAAGTTAGGATATAAGACTACTAGCTATAAATAATAAAAAAATACCGAGAAATAGTATACTATAATTTAAGATTAATATAGAAAGCTTTAATTAATAAGATAGAAGAGTAAAAGATAATATTATATCCTATAAATAAAGAATTAGAAGAAATATTAGAATAAATTAAACTAAACTAGGAGTATGGAATAATAACCGGACAGATAAAACTAAAAGAGATTTATAAAGAAGAACTTATTAAAGTTAAAAGATTATTACTAGAAAAATATTATAAGTTTCTTAATCTATTTATAAAACTAGATTACTAATTATTATAATATAAAATATATTATAAAGTAAGGATACTACTATAACTAAATACTAAGCTTAGATAAGTTAAATAAATCTAAAGATTACGAGATAAGCTGAAGTAAGAATAAGAATTTATTAAGAAATTCTTATAAGTAAGATATATTTAAGAATTAAAATTAAGTATCTTATTAAGAAATATATTTATATTAAAGAAAAATAGAGAATAAAGACTTATCTATAACTACTAATCTTTAAATAGTATAATAATTAATAATACTAATAAAATATTATATATAAAACAGAAGAGAGACTTATTATAAGAAGCTAAGATTATAACTATTTTTAATATTTAATGGGGTTACTATAACCTAAAAATAAATAAAAAAGATATCTAGAAAATAATATTTCTTATAGATATAAGACTTTATGAATAGATTATTATACCTATAGAATTAAAGTAATTACTAGCTGAATTTACTAAGTATATAACTTATATACTCTAGAAGTACTTAAATAACTTTATTACTATCTATTTTAATAATATTATTATCTATTTAAAAAACCTAGAGGACTATAATACTTATATATAAAAGATTATAATAACTATAATAAATATCTAGTTAATCTTAAATATTAAAAAGTATAAATTTAATACGACTAGGATTAAGTATCTAGAAATAATTTTTATATTAAATAGATAAGAAATACTACTAGAGAAAGTTAAATTAATACTTAATTAGCTAGTACTAAGTAATAAGAAAGGGGTATAGGGATTCTTAGAAATTACTAGATATATATAAAGATACCTATTTAAATATTTATAAATAATATAGCTAATTATAAAATTATTATAAGATAACTAACTATTTAAATAAGAATAAGAAAAATAGAAAATCTTTAAGAAAGTTAAGAAAAAAATTAAAAACTTGCCTATTCTTATATTATTTAATCTAGAACAGTAATTATAGATAAAGACTAATATATTAAAAAAAGCTATTAGGTTAGTACTTAAATAAAAAAAAAAGTTATAATCTATTACTTTTTACTTAAGATAACTTACTTAGGCTGAATAAAATTATAATATATATAATAGAGAAATACTTATAATTATTAAAAAATTTAAGTATTAGAGATATTACCTCTAAGAGACTAAAGATAAAGTTATTAAATAAATTAATTATAAAAACTTAATATACTTTATAATCTCTAAGAAGCTAATTAGATAATAAGTATAATAAGCTTAATATCTTACTAAGTTTAACTTTAGAATTAAGTATATTAATAGAAAAAGAAATATTACTACTAATATACTAAATTAATAACTAGACTATATAATTAATATTAAGAAATCTAAGACTAATCTATTAAAGAAGAAATAGGATAGACTATAATTTAACTAGAATACTTAGCTTACTATAATAATTATAATTAATAACTATAAATTTATAGTTTAACTTAAGAAAATATAAAAAGAAGATAAATATCTATAAAGTTAGAAGTTTAATAGAATATATCTTAAAGAATAAAATAGAATTATAATATAGAATAGATTAATTATAGTATCTAATAAAATAATTAGAGAAGTAATTAGGATATATCATAACCTACTAACTAAAGAATACTAAGAAATTAAATAAATAATAGAAAAGATCTAATAAGTATACTACTTTTTATAAATATATAAGAAAATCTAAGACTATATTATTAAATATAAAGAATATAATTAAAATAAACTAGTATAATACTAGCTATTTAGAAAGATATAGATACTAAAGATACTAGAAAAACTATAGAAAAGTATTATAATAGATTTTATTTAAGGACTACTACTATTAAAAGATTCTATTACAGGAATTATCTATACTGATATAATTATAATAGTATATAAACTTATAAAGTATATAATTATTTAATTAATTAAGAAGAATATTACTGCCGAGTAACTTATACTATTAATATTATAAGAAGTATTTATTTAGATAGAATTATTATAAGAAATTATATCTAATAGAAATAAGCTATTTATATTAAAGTTTTAGGAAATAATAATAGAAGCCTGCAGAACTAAATAAAACTTATTAACTATAAACTATTAATAAAAAAATAGATAGATAGAAAGAATAATTTAATCTATTAAATAGTACTTATAATACTACCTTAACTAGAACTAAGATAATTAGATTAAATTATTACTAATAGTATAATTTACTATTAATAATACTAGAAATACTACTACAGGTATTACACTATATATTATAAATCTAAAAAGAAATCTAAGGATGAATTAGATAATACTACTAGCTAAAGAATAATTAGAAATAGTACTAATAAAAATTCTATATTTAAATATACTATATAGGTTAATTATAGATAATATTAGATAAATAGAAGAAAAAATAAAGTTTTATTATAATAAAAAATATAAGGATATACTATAACTTTAAAAAAGAAAGAGAGTTTATTTTTTATAATAAACTATAAAAATAAAAAAATTTAATATTTAGAGTAAATAACTAAGTAATAAACTTAATACTGTAAAATATAGACTATTTAAAATCTAGAAAAAATTTATAAATAATAACTACTATTTAATATTATTAGTAAAAATATAAGTTTACCCAGTAACGTAAATCCCGGGCGGTAGGTGCGTCCCGGGCGGAAGGTAGTTTTTGCACCCGCATCAACGCGTTTCTTAATCTTAACTTTTAACAATTATCATGCCACGAAAAGCGCGTCAAACAAATCAAAATTTGGTTGAGCAAGAGGGCCGGATCGAATGCATGATTCAAGACCTTAAAAATAGAAAATTTCAAAAAATTACGCCCGCGGCGCGTGCCTATAATATTCATCCAAATACACTCCGAGGAAGACTTAATAGCTAATATTCTCAAGCAAAACTCCGCAATCATCAACATAGACTATCCCTACATCAAGAAGAAGCCTTAGTAAGCTAGATAGTATTACTAGATATTCATAGAGCAGCCCCGAGGCCCTCGCGCGTTCGTGAGATGGCCCAACTTATCCTAGACAAATCCTCAACCCTATCCCGACCAATTAGAAAGAACTGGGTAACAGAATTTACCAAGAGACGCCCTGAAATTAAAATCAGGTTTGCTCGAAAGATTAATCATTCAAGAGCGCTCTGTGAAGATCCTAAGATAATTCGCCTATTTTTCAATAAGATACAAAGAGTTAAAGTCGAGTACGGTATATCAGATAAAGATATCTATAACTTTAACGAAACTGGCTTCGCTATAGGTCTAATTGCAACAACAAAGGTAGTATCTCAAGCAGAAATGCCAGGCAAGCCATAGCTTGTACAGCCAGGGAATCAGGAGTAGGTTACAACTATTGAATACATCAATTCAAGCGGGTGGTCGATTCCGTTAACAATTATTTTTAAAGAAAAGCGCTATATTGAGGGTTAGTTTAAAGAACTATCTATTCCACCTGCATAGAGGATTAAAGTTAGTGATAATGGATAGACAACAGATATTATTAAGCTTCGCTAGCTTCAAAAATGCTTTATTCCAGCTATATAAGGGCGGCAGAGAGGGGGGTATATACTTCTTATTTTAAATAGCCATAGAAGCTACCTGACTCCTGCTTTCAACCTTACATGCAAGAATAATCATATTATTCCTATCTACATGCCTCCTTATTCATCTCACCTTCTGCAACCTCTTGATGTTGGCTACTTTGGTCCTTTAAAAAAGGCATACGGATCTATGATCGAGAGCAAGGCACGCTGTGGATCTAATCATATCAATAAGTATGATTTCTTAAAGGCGTACCCGGAAGCCTATAAGAAGGTCTTTACAACAGAGAATATTCAAAGCAGATTCAGGGCAACTGGATTACTTCCTTTCCTACCTGCTGCAGTACTGGATAAGTTACAGTTAAAGTTATCAACTCCTACACCCCCCCCAAGCAGAGGGACTGCTTCAATTTCATCCTCTTAACTTTATACGCCTCATACGGTCCGCCAAGTACAACAGAAAGCTTCATCAATCAAGAAACTTCTAAAAGAAGGCTCTAAAAGTCCACCAACCCCCTCCAAGCAGGCGCTGGACGAATTTATGAAGGGGTGCGAGACAGCCATATACAACGCTGGGTTGTTAACGCGGGAGAATACGGATCTCCGCGAATTTGTAGCAGATAATATAGTAAAAAAGAGTCGTTCTAGACATTTAATAGCTCCTGCAGATAATCTTTCATTTACAGAAGCTAGGGACCTTATTTTATCAAGAAATAATAAAGTTGAAGTTAGTAGGGGGGTATCAAGCTCTACTGCTCTTCCAACTTTAGAGAGACGTAGCCGCGCTCCACCAAAGTATACAAATTACAGAATACAAGGTCATAAGAGAACAAGCTATCATGTTTCTAATTATCTTTAGTTTAAAGAATTTAATTAAGAATTGATAAAGTTATTCAAATCAAAAGTCTGTATAGCAATAGGCGGGTGCAAAAACTACCTTCCGCCCGGGACGCACCTACCGCCCGGGATTTACGTTATTCTATATTTTATTACTTAAGCTAATAAAAAATCCTGAGAATACTAATAATAAGGTAACTAAGTTAGAAGAAGAATATAAAATTAAGAAAATTCTAAATAAAAGATTAGAATATAAATAAATCTATTATCTTATTAAATAGGCCGGTTACTTACACAAAAATAATATATAAAAGCTAGTTAGGAATCTTAACTACTTTAAGAAGATTTAGAAATACTAGCAAGAAATTAGTTAAAAGCTACCTGATTAAAAAAAGAGATATTAATTATAGAAGATAAAAGAGCTGTATTAATATAGACTAAAAAAATTAAGGGTATAGCTAAGAAAGCTTTATTAAGTTCTACTTATTATATCTTAATCTTTTTTTATTTTTATTTTTTATTTTTTAATTTTTCTAATTCCTCTATTTCTCTAATATTATAAGAAATAAAGTTGCTAGTATATTACTGGAGAAGATTATTTTATTTCTAAAAATAGTTTAGTTTTACTATAGTCTTAGCTATAATTACCCAGGCCTCTTTCTTTTATATATAAATTTTATTTTAGGTCTTAATTAGACGCTGCTATTTACTATCTAAGAATATTTATTTTCTAGAAGTATATTACTGATTAATATAAATATACTTATTATACTAACCAGACTCTTTATATTTAATATATAGTTTGCTAAGATGAGTATAACAGGTATAAGGAATAACTATAGTAAATTCTTAGTCCTTAAAATAGTAAATTAACTTATTTTTATTTATACTAGATTTAGAAGATATTATAAATTAGTACTAAAATATTAAGAAAAGAAGTAAGTTAGGATAATATTATTATTTATAAAAGAAGCACTACTTATTATATCTTTAGAATAAAGACCTTTAAAGAGAGGGATTATTAGAGAATATAGATATTATTAGCTAATAAATCTACTACACCGCAGCTAGCGCTGTAATAATAGTAAAAAAATAATAGACTAATCTAATTATAGCTAGGGTTATAATACTAAGAAAATAAAGATACTAGGATTATAGTTAAATAAGCCTCTAACTATAATAACTATAATTAGAAAATATAGCTGTCCGAGCAGAAGGCTATAATAGATATAATAGATATAGATATATATAATAACTATTATTACTATATCTAGGATTTTATTCTATATCTATTATTTTCGGAAGCATAACTAGTCTATCTTTATAAAGTTATATAAGACTATATTATATCTCTATTCTCTTTGATTAACGCACCTATTAAAGACTCTTTTCCACTTGTATCAAGAATAACTAAGGATCGGCAGACCTTATCTGACAACTAGTATAAAAAAGCTAGTTATTTAAAGTTATAGTAAAATAGATATTTTATATATAATCTTACTAGATATTAGTAGATAAGTAAGTATTATTTTTAATAAATATATAATTATAATATCTCTAGCTAGTCTTCTTATTAAATATTAATTTATTAAGAAATATTAGATTCTCTATAGTATAATAGTATATATTATTAAAATAAAAATATTTAAAATACTTATTTCTTTTCTAAAATATTTTTTTTAATATTTTTCTAGATTATTTATATTATTAAAGTAAATATTTAATTATTTAATAAGAAATCTTTATTTTTTATTTATAATATAGCTATTAAGCTAATTTATTCTATATTTATTAATCTTTAATAAGAAGATACTTTAGTAGAGAGTTTTTATCTATTTTAAAGATTTTTTAAGTTCTTTTTAGCTTTTAATATTATAGTTTTTTAATACTATTATAATAGAAAAGATTATATTATAATTACTTTATTAATTATTTTAAAATACTAGTCTTCTTTATAATAGCTTTATAAGACTAGTTTAGAATAAAAAATTAATATATTACTACTTACTATATAGTTCTAAGATCTTAATTATAAAGAGAAGAGAGTTTAGATACTTCTAGATAAGATTTAATAGAATTAGACTTAAAAAATATAATTTATTAGAGAAATAGTAGAATATCTATATAAATTATAAATATTACTAGATTAGGTAATCTAAACAGCTTTAAAAATATATTAATTTAGAATAATTTGATTATTTTAATAATAAACTACTGGGGCTACTAAGATAAGAAGGTAATATTACAGGAAGAGTATTATTTTTAGTAGGGGCGGTAACATGACCGCCTTGATTTTTGAGCGCGGCAGATTGCATAATTATGGCACCTCAGGGTCCAACCTGACTGACCCTGACCCTCTAAAGATCTGTTAAGAATTACCCTTATAAATCTTTATAGATTCTTAAACACATAATTTTCTGCGCGTTTCCTATTTCAGATATATAACAATAATGATTCAGTATACTAAAATACTATTTTTATAATTATTCCATATATAAATCATAGCATTATTGCCTAGAAAACTATAAACTGTAGTTATCCGATGAACCTATGCTTCATAATCCTGCGTTGACTGTTCGCGGCTCAAGACACACGGTAATACTAGGCTGTGTTTAACCTATTTGTCAAAACAAGGATACGCACGAACTTTCCCAATTCCCTTGATGTTTACTTCCACTTCATCTCCATCCAGAACACCGGTGCCTGCTTTGCCCTCGCTGATAAACCATGCTCCACCACCGCAGGTACCGGAGAAGACAACGGTTCCAGGTTGAACAGTAGTGCCTAGTTGGTAAGTCAATACAGGTTACCTCATTCAATATAAGCTTACTCTTACCGATAGACATGGAGGATAAAATCTGGGCAACATTGAAAATCATGTTGCGAGAATTATCACTTTGTACAACCTTCCCATTCCATTTGGTTGTAAGATCCAATTCGGGGAGCACCCCAACAACGCTGGGGTTCACCAAGACTGGTCCGCAAGGCGTCCAGCTGTCAAATGCCTTGGAATAAATATAGTTCATACGCCCAAGGACCTTTCCAGGACGGGGCGAGAAATCACAACCGGTTGTAAAACCGATGATATGCTTCTTGGCTTCTTCAACAGAGACATCCTTGAGAGGTCGGGACCCGGTCTGGAAGACCAGCTCGCCTTCATAATCAAGGCACTCTTGTTGAACCTTATAGGTTCGAAGAAGAGCAGGATATGGCGGTGCAATGGAAGTAGCTGGCCGGAAGAAGATATATGGTATGGTTGGTTTCAAATCCTGCCAGTGTTGTGAGCCTCACAAAAACCATGATTCGGTAACTATAATTAGGGGCCCTACCGGAGCGCTGTAAAACAACGACTCGGTGACGTGATCATCATAATTGAGCCCAGTATTGATGACAATCGGAACTGTTGCAAATGGTGCCAATAGCGTGCTCCTTGCAACGGTAACCCGTTCTCCAGTTAATCTAATATTGTTGAAAACGGGATCACCGCTGGCAATCTCGACATCAAATTGTTCATCGATGTCTCCATCTTCCTTGGGGTTGACGAGTTGGGCAAACGTGGGAACTCCCTTATGCTCAAATCGGACAAGATGGGTCCAGGTTGGCTTCTCGGACATGGCGGATTCTTGGCTGATCGTTCTTACTCCTGTTTTTGAAATTGAGTTGAAACAAAATTGGTGCAGTGGGAGGCAGTTACAAAAAGTAAATAGAGACACGGAAGACCTCTGCAACGGCTGAGCATTCGGACGATAAATAGAAAGATAGTACTATAAAACCAGTATCCTAAGATCTAATGAGGGGTAACTTGGAGGTTCATTTTTTGTTTTCGGATACTGATTTTCCCTAACGCCTCGTGGTGGAACTCGGATGCTTCACTCGGATGCTTCATTTCCGGGCCATACAATTCTATGCAGCTATACGGAGCTTTTCCATTGTCGTCTGTATCCCCGTCTGTCCCAGCATCTATATCCACTATACGTCCCGCAGTAGTTTAAGGACCCGGGAAATTTTAATGACAACAGGGAAATGCAGATTATAGCGATTCCGGGTCATTTTCAACAATTCGGGCGTAGGTTAGCACTTGAAATATCGACTATGCTGCGCCAATATCCGGTCAACTCGGGGGCCTGTACATGCGATACCTGTCAACAGACCTGGCAAAGATAGAGCGCCAACGACCTCACCACTTTGCTTTCTCTTTCGGGTGCTCGGATGTATTTATTCCGCTATTTGCAGGCGTTAAGAGATAGAGCCTTCGGATCAAACCCCCAGGCGCAGTAGGCCAGTACAATATGCTGAGAAAGCACGAATCTAGTACTAACTGTCAGTATACCAAAGGGCTCGAGCATTTATTCCTCTATGGTGATACAGGATTGCAGAGCTACACAGCGGAGCTACTTTCCCTGAGCCATCCAGTTTTCTTGAGCCTTTATGTACAATCTGAAAGATCGGTAACTCATATGAACAGAGTGAGTTATACATTATTTGTTGCGTCGACGGTGTGATGCTGCAAATTACGTTATCCCAGCTCAGAATTAAGAAGGTAGCATGGTCCTAGTTATAAATCGCACTCTCGTTGATCGTAAAGCCTAATTCAAGAAAATATTGGGCTACCAGAATACACGCACTGGAACCCCCTCAGTATTAAACTAATGCAATGTGTAACAACAACCACTTTAACATGCATATAACCAAGTTATTGGTTCCTCCTAGAACCCGGCTGAGCCGATAGAGCACAAACACATATTGAGGGTCAACACACTTATGATTTGGCAGCGGTCGTAAAATATTAGCCATCGACGTGAGCCGTATACCGCGCCGCTTGCGTGACTGTAGGATTCCCACGGCGCCAGATATTGGTGTGTTGCATCTGTTCTTCAACTGATATAACATGGCCCCCGCCAGTATCAGTAACGGCTTGAATCATCGCGCCTTCATCTAGCTGAATATCGACATCTGATGTTAACAAGTGATCCACATCTTGGCAAAAGCAAACAAAGATTGTGCCAACAACGCCGAAGGCAATGGAACTGAGATAAACGATGCGTAGAGAGCCTGTGATTGCCTGCTGTGAGCCCTTGATAGCAATTTCTAGTTGTGTAGGTGTCAGTTGGTCGGCAAGTCTGCCTGTGTCTGAGCTCTCAAGGGCAAGTACAATGCCTTCAACATTCGCGCGGGACACACCAGCCTTGATCAATGGCCCTGCCACATAGGTGATTATATTCTGCTTGAGCCGCCCGGTGAATATGGATATGTAGATTACTTGGCCTACTGCGCCCCCAATGTTGCGAGCTGCGACCGCTAGAGCTGTGACAAGGCCAATATATTGATGTTCGACTGCAAGCTGGACCATGGCAGTAGCAACAATCATACCACCTCCGACAGAAATACCTTGCAGGGAGACAAGGATAGTCGAAGGTGTACTTAAAGTAGGATCTGAAACGGTGTTAGTGGTGTGTCAGGATAAAGGTATCTCATGTCTTTGTGAAGGTCTAATGGGGAAACAACTCACCAATTGCCATACACCCGGAAGCAACGGTACCCAGTGCTATGATGAAAATAAACAGGATTCGAGCATACCCAAACGTGAAAATAGCACCGAAAATTGGGGAGCTAATTATTCCTGCGATACCGAGCGCAGACGAGTACCAGCCGATTTTGATAAGGTCCGAGGTATAGAGACCATGGACTTGTTGAGGCCACAAAACAGCAGTTGAGTAGTATAGCATGCCATAGAGAAAGGTGCCGATAAGGACGCAAACGACTCGTCGGAATTGTTTGAATACCACCGGCGGGAACAAGGGTAAGATCATGCCACAGTAGGCTTCATAAAACCCGCACGCAACTAGAAGAAGAACACCAATGACAATCATGGAGATAACTCCACCGGAGCTCCTAGTAACTAATCAGCCGACTTCCAGAAGGACGCGCGTAACATTGATATACCATGGTAGTTGGGCCCCCCCAAAAGAGATTCCGAGTAGGAATAGACAGAAACCAGCTGCACAGAGGAAAAAGCCAACCCAATCCAGATCAGCAGCTTCCTGCAGCCGAGTTTTACCCTCTTCCTTGATATACTGGTCACGGGGATGATAGAACAAGAAGACCATGACAAAAGAGAGAGAGTTTAGGATGAAAGGGACCCAGTACGCCCATCGCCAGGAAGAGTATGAGGCGATTGCATTGCCTATGATGGGCCCAAACGCGCCAGCCGGGATGCACGACATCTCGAAAATTCCAATAACAAGGCCTCGATGTTTCCTTGGGACCATCTCAGAAGTCGCTGCCCAAGCGGTCTGCTGGCATGCGGATGCGGTTCCAATCAAGATACCTCCACCTACACAGGTATTGATGTTGTGGGCTGTTGCACATACCGCACAACCGACCAGGCCACAGATGTCGCCAAAAAGGATGACATTTCGGCGGCCGAAGATATCACCCAGGCGACCGACGAGCAGCCCAAATACGCCCACGGGGATCACTTGAGCTGTTGATAGCCAGCTATATGCGGGGCTCGGGCCTATGTGTTGTGAGTTTATTTTCACTTGTCTTCAGGAGATACAGCAATATCACAGGTAGGATTATGTTCATATCAGACCACGTACCAATATCATTGTTTATTGTCGTCAGGATCGCAGAGATCATCTGTATGCAGAACACGGCCGCCAGGTAACCCAACTGCATCGACTATGGAGAGCTATCAGTAGGCCAGCTGCCAGAATCATGTTATATGGTTCTTACCGCCAAAGCCAAAAATTGACCGATAGTGAAACGCCATTCCTCCTCATTTCCTTCTATACCATTACCAGTGCCAGATGTGCTAACACCTCCTGTGTGTTCTTCGTGTTCGAAATTCTTCTCCCCTTGTTTCATTGAGACACAGTCCCCATTACTGGACCGGCGTTCAGCTTCCACCCCATCCGATGTATGGGTTGTCATTCTGGAAGTATTATTGGTCTAATATGCTAGATAATTGCTGGAGAACGAAGTTAAGAGAAGCACTTGTGGGTAACGAAATATATCCCCCGGACTTTGGATAGAGGGATAGGCTATATAAGCTTTCCGTTGATCATGGTATAACGTCTACCCCAGATATCCCCATATTCAGTGCTGCACCAATGAAATCATATCAGTCACCATGAGTAATTCCGACATAGCCGAATGTTTCCATTATTCTCGTCGCCTCTAGCTACCCCAGGAATTCCGTCAAAAGGAAGGAACATTCCGAGGATTATGCATCACACTCCACATTACGGCATATTGGCCAGATGTAAAAGGAAATTAGAGCCAAGACAGAAAGTCCAGTTGACTCTACTCAATTACTCTGGTTGGGGAGAAAAGTTAAAATCTCCACGGATCTGAAATAGATTCGGATATGTGCTCAACAAACCCGAGGATCGAGTTCGTAGTGCGAGACAATCCCATTAAATATCACCTTCTTCTCTCTTCATTTTCATCCATCCCGTATGATTTGATATAGTCAAGACATCAAAAATAATTCCAATACGACGGAAACAATGCCGAGCTGGGATAATGCGCCAAAAGGCGTCATGCGTGCTGTCACACTCACCTCTCCTCGTTCTCAGCCCCCAGCTGCTTGCTTTACCTACCGAACAGATTATCCAAGACCTTCGCTTCCCAACTCTGACTTCTGCCTTGTTCGTATCTATGCAGTTGGGCTCAATCGGGCCGAGCTACGTGCCCGCAATGCCGAGCCAGTCTCCCCGGTGGAGTTTGGTATCTTTCAGGCAGAGTTTCATGACCAATGCCCACCAATAATCGGAGAAGAGTTCGTTGGTGAGGTCGTCGAGGCCGGATCAGACACCGAATTTAGCGTGGGAGATCGTGTTGCGGGATGGGCCTACGGTGGAGGCAAGGCCTACGACGGCTCATACGCCGAGTTTACCATATGCCACAAGCGACGATTATGGAAACTAGGCAATGCTGCCAAAGATGTTTCATGGGCCGTTCTTGGCGCAATTCCCATGGGACTATGGACAGCTTACGGTGCTGTCTATGTCGCGGGAGAGACCAAGCCGGGTGACACCGTTTTTGTCCACGGGGCAACAAGCAGTGTCGGTGTATGGTCTATCTTGGTGGCAAAGGATCAAGGATGCTACGTTATAGCCAGCACACGACAAGAAAGCAAGGTGCAAAAATTGAAGGATGCGGGGGCTGACTGGGTCGTTTTGGAGTCACAGTTGCAGTCCCAGCAGGTGATACATGATATAGCTGCCAAAGGTGTCCAAACCGTCGTGGAGCTCGTTGGATTAGAAGCCCTTGAGACCATTTCTATGCCAGTTACAAAGTCGGGAGGCTCTGTCGTCAAGTGCGGGATTCTTGGAAAGGTCTGGAAAATGCATCTGGGTGCTGGGCTCGTCACCGCGAAACGAAAATTGACTACATTTACGACGCTCGATGAAGACTATGAGTTTGCGGCCCGAATACTAAAAGAAACCGTTGAAAAAGTCCAGAGTGGGAAATACGATGAAAGGAAGTTCCTTGACAAAACGTTCAACCTTGAGGATGTGGGAGCGGCTCATCAACATATGGAAGATTGTGCCGCGTGTGGCAAAGTGGTCCTTATTGTGTAATTAGTTAGTTAGCAGTATTCCTTGTACTGCCTAGTTAAAGGCCCCATAGGTATATGAGTCACCTTGACACCCCTTATGAAGTTGATCATGAAGTCATATTGACGGGGTCTACTAAAATTTCGAGAGGCCAGCAACAATATTCAGCTACTACAGCGTCACAAATGGTCATGTCCAGTGGTCGAGCGACAGGGTAGTGCGGAACTCGCTAATAGAAATATACGAGCGAATACTACTTTGACATAATAAAGTAATTTGTTAATGCACTAGTTATAGAATTATTGGATTGGCACATTTACAACTGCCTCCGCGGTGGGCTCGTTTACGTTGAATATAAGAAGGGTACTTACTGGTAGAAAACTCACCACAAGAGAAAGGAATTCTACACCACCATGTCCAAAACACAATCCCCTACCCCACCATCTCTTAGCGTCATGGTGGGTAGACGAGATATGCAAAAAGCGAAGCTAATGTAAGAGAAAAGCTGCTGTCTCAGGCAGAATACCACGTCGTTAAGCATGTGTTAGGAGGTTCAGTCTGGCAAGAGGATTTAGGGAAAGAAATTCGGTAACCAGGAATTTCTGGCACGGATTTAAGCAGCAAAACACTGTAGATCCGAGTCCGCGCTGCTGTAGGAGCCAGAACTTCGTACTCAGCTTCTCCGGCAAATCATTCCGAATCCTTGTGATACTGATGACGTCTCGGAAAGGTAGAGGAAAAGAACCTTGTTCAAGTGACAGGGTCCAGGGATTCTCATGAAAGTTTGCATCGCGGATGTGAAACCCCCAATATCCGAGACTTGCAACCCAGGCTCTCCGCATCACACCACTCAAACGAGTTCGGAAGTCTGGTGGCTGTTAGGTAACTTCACAATGTGGATGTTCTGATTGGACCATTGTATGGTAGCTCACATAGATATTCTTCTTTGGTGGCATAATCATCCGTTCATACATTAACCGATGGCCGCCGGCTTTCAACTTACGCAAAGTGGCTTCTTATTGTGGATCAGATCACTTCATATGCTCCAACAAACCCCAGGTTATTATCAAAGTCTAATACCTAGTCGTCTCCTGCTGCTTTCATCCCTAACATGGCGATAAGCAACGATGCACTTGGGAACAGAGGCCTGGCCGGCCTTCCGCCACCGGTTCCCATGGAGGACCGGCCACGAGCGTACGACTGGCCAACCACTGATAATTCCTATACAATTCACGAGATTCCTTCGGGCACGAAGCGCTCTAGGAAGGCAATCGTCATAGGTGCGGGGGCTTCTGGTCTCAGCTTTGCCAAGTTCCAGCAGGAAAGAATGACCAACTTCGAGTGTGTGATCTATGACAAAAACGATGAAGTCTCAGGTACATGGACCGAAAATCGCTATCCGTAAGTACTATGGAGGTTTTAAAAGCCTATTGCCCTTGTCCATTACTCCGAAGCTCATTACAACAAACCACAGTGGTTGCGCCTGCGATATTCCCTCGGTAACGTATCAGTTCCCGTGGGAACTGAAAATTTGGTCGAAATTCTACGCCGAAGCGGCCGAGATTCAGGGTTATATGAAGCACGTCGCGGACAAGTATGGTCTGCGGAAATTTATCAAGCTTCAGCACGAAGTCATACATGCTGAATGGGACGATGGCTCTGCTAAATGGCATGTCCAGGTTCGAAACTTGACAGATGGGACCAAGTTTGTTGACACTAGTGACGTTCTCATCAATGCATCCGGGACGTTCAAGTAGGTACCTTTCCACTAAACGTTATAGGCTGCTTATAATAACCGTGGATCAACAGCTACTGGCAGTGGCCGAATATTAAGGGACTGAAGGATTTCAAAGGCACCGTCGTACACTCTGCCAATTACCCCACCGACCTTGATCTTACGGGCAAGAGAGTTGCCGTTGTTGGCACTGGCGCGAGCGGAATCCAGCTAACAGCCGCCCTCCAACCAGTGGCCTCTCACCTGTATACCTGGATTAGAAGTGGAACCTGGATCACATCCAGCTTCGGATCGACCTTTGCGGGTGAGGATGGTGGAAACTTTGACTACAGCGAGGAGCAGAAAGAGAAATTCACCAGCAACCCAGACGAATATGTGGAATACATCAAGCAGGTTGAGCAATCCCTTAGCGACCCGCTTGCCATCCTGAAAAACACCCCTATTACCAATTATTCTCGGGAATTTTCTTTAAAGCTGATGGGGGACAAGCTGCGTGACCGGCCAGATTTGCTGAAGGCTCTCACACCAACAACCTTCCCAGTCGGCTGTAAGCGAAGAACGCCCGGAAATGGATACCTAGAGGCTATCGTGCAACCTAACGTGACCAGCTATTGCAAAGCATCGCTGGATGAGTTGACGGAAGAGGGGTTCATTGATCCGTCCGGCAATAGGGTTGAAGTCGATGCCATCATCCTTGCTACAGGCTTCAACACATCCTGGGTTTCACGATTCCCTATCATTGCTAAAGGCAAAAACCTTCAAGATATCTACGCACAAACCCCACTCTCGTACATGGGTGTTGCAGCGCCCCATATGCCAAACTACTTCACCTATTACGGCCCTTACTCCCCTATCGGACAGTCCAGTGTTCTTCCTATGATGGATGTTTTCTCCCGGTGGATACTTCAATTGATTGAAAAAATGCAGGTCGAAGATATCAAGTCTTATACCCCTAAGCAAGGTGCTATTGAAGATTATGGACAGCATACAAAATTGCTAATTCAGCGCACTGTTTGGGATGCTCCATGCCGCAGCTGGATGAAGGCTGGTTCAATAGAGACTCCTCCTAGCTCTTATGCTGGAACCAGAACTCAAGTGTAAGCCGATCCGACTCCCAACCCTTATAAAACCTCGCACTGACTTGAGATGAAAGCATGGAGCTTCTCGCACATCCGCGATACGAAGACTTTGATATCGAATACAAGAACCGCAATAGGTGGCAGTGGCTGGGTAATGGCTTTTCCATTCATGATCTGGACGGTAGTGATACTATTTCGTTCTGGGGATCGCTGGAAAAATCCAATTCGGCCAAGCAGGCCAACGAGGTCAATGGAGGGCGTAAGAACGGATATTAGCTTCTTCTTTTTGTATATGTTTTTTTTTTTTTTTTTTTTTTTTTTTTGTGCCATTTAGTTGATTATGAAAACCAGGTTTAAGTTTGTTTAATAAAATACCCAAGCAAAACCCCAAAATAAACATCCCTAATCCAG
>JAMABB010000059.1:0-25611 GCA_023625095.1 Aspergillus sp. S2111Y
GAAATAATAGAAATTAATTAAAAACTTTTATAAAATTTATATTTTTATTTAATATTAATATTATAAGAAAAATAGTATAAAATATATTTTTTTAAAAACTTTTTATCTTTATAAATTATAAGATCTTTTATACTTTATATATATTTCTTAAAATCTTAATAGCTATATTAATTATATACTTTCTTAAAGATATCTTAAACCATAAAATAGAGAATATAAATCTAAGATTTATTAATAATAATAGTATTTCTTTTAAAATTATTAATAATATCTTAATATTTTATAAATAATAGTTTATTTTTAATAGAATAAAAAAACTTAGTATTAATATTATTCTTTAAGATATTAAGAATTATAATAGCTTAATAATTATTTAGATATTTATTCTTCAAGTGTTCTTTAAATTTATCAGATAGTTTAGTAGTTATAGAAATATAATAAGCTTTTATATATAATCTATCTAGATCTAGAAGTCTAGTATTTTAACTATAAATAAAATTTAAGAATAGTAAATGAAATAAAATATTAGAAATAATATTAAATCTTCTAGACTTATAATAAATAGTAAGTTTAAACTATTAAAAGTATTAACTAGCGCGTATTACTTAATAATTCAGGTTTTTAAGTATAATAAACTAGAGCAAGAACTGCTTTAATATACTAATAATAAATAAATAATTAATATAAATAATTATAAAAAGCTTTAAAGATTTAATATAATAGTAAACTTTATATATAGTTTAGATAAAATAAAAAACTTTAAGTTTTATTAACTAGTAGTTATATTCAGTACTAATAAGTAATTAATTAAAGAATAAAATAAGTAATACTTTAGTCTATACTAAAGAGATAAAATAATTAGGATATTTATCTTTAATATGGTAAACTATAACTCTATATATAATATAAAAAGTATTAATATTAATATAAAATTACTTTTTAGGATTAAAATATATAAGGAACTAAGAATTATAGAATTTATTTTATAGATTAAAGAATAAAGAATAAAGAGTATTTAATATTAGTAAGTTTTTTAATAGTAGTATATTTTATATATTTTTAATAAATATAATTTTTAGTAGATCTATTCTTTAATAACTTAATTTTATATAGTTATAAAGATTTACTTTAGGTAGTATAATATTTAATTTAATAATAAAATTATCTAGTTAATCTAGGATAGTACTTAAGATTTTATAAAATTATAGAAAACTTTAATAATAAAATTACTTTAAACTTCTTAGTAGATATAATTAAACTAAGAATATTAATTCTTTAGCTAAGTAGTTAGATAGAAAAGAAACTCATAAATACTTTTAAAGATTTAATCTTAATATTTAAGTCTTATAAGTAACTAAATACTAGGCTCAGGTATTTAATATATTTATCTAATATAATAAAGATAATAATTATATTATTAATATATACTTAATAGAATACTCTAAATTTAATTAGATATAAATCTATTTAATATTAAATAAAAAAAATAAAATTAATAAAGTCTATAATAGTTATATTAAAAATTTCTTAACTATAGTAGCTTATAATAGTAATATATCTTTAATAACCTTAATATATTAGCTATTAATAAAAGAACTTATAAGTATTAATAATAATAATATACTTATATCTATAAATAAGCAGTCTAATTTCTTATTATATTAAAATTAAGTATTAATTAGACTCGGCTTCTTTATTTATATTATATAAATTTATAATAATATAACTTTTATCTTTATTTATTTAAGTTTAGAGATTAAATATAATATATTAAATAATAAATATAAAATAGCTAGAAAATATATAAATAATAATAAGCTTAAGCTTTCTAGCTTTATATAGTAGATCTAGAGTTTTATTAATAATAACTTAATTTTTTAAGAATATTTAATAAATTTTAAATTTTAATATATAGTATTTCTAGCCTTTTTTAACAGAACTTCTATTTATTAGAATTTAGGAATATATATAATTAAATTAATATTTATTTTATCTTTCTAGATATTAAAGCAGGAAAAAATAGCTTCAGGATCTTTAATATAGATTATAACTCTATTAAATAATATTTTTATATTTTTTAATAAAATATTACTTTTATTTAGTAACTTATTAATATTATAGCAGGTTTTAGTTAGTAATACTTTAATAAAGATATAAAATATATTAATAAATAATTATTTAATATATTAATAATACTAGTAATTAGAGCTGGATTTTAAAATAAAATAAATAAAGTTTAAGTTATACTACTTAATAAAAGAAGACTAGTATAATATAATTAAATATACTAGAATAAATTCTATAACTTTAAGCCTAATAAAAAAAAAAGTTAATTTAGAGTTATTAATAGTTTCTATATATTAATATTTAGATAGAATAACAGTTCGGGATATAGAATTAAATACTTTAATAAATAAAAACTAATTATCTATAAGATAAGTATAAATATAGAGATCTAAGTTTAAAAATATCTTTAATTTAAAGATTAAGTCTTAATTAGATAGAATAGACTTTATAAATATTAAAATCTTATACTTTAAATAAGAAAGTATCTAAATTCTAAATATAATATAGACTTTAACAGGATTTATTTAACTATTACTTTAATAATAAACTAGAATAGTTATATTTGTCAAAGAAAGTAGAAGCTGACAGCTAATAATTCTGCCTTACTTACACCTAATTATGTCATGATAGAGTAACAGGATATTCTAGACTAGTTATATTAGAAGATATAATATTATTATAAAAAAAGACTAGAGTTAAAGTAAATATTTTAATATAATAAAAAAAGTAGTTTAGTATAATAAAATAAATACTTTATTATAGTAAATTAAAGAATATAATTTACTTAAATATTTAAAAATAATTATTATTACTAGCTAGAGATTTTACTTAATATCTATTATTTTTAAAAGTATAACTAGTCTATTTTTATAAAGTTATATAAAAACTATTCTATATCTTTATTCTTTTCTTTAAATAAATCTATTAAAGACTCTTTTTTACTTGTATTAAGAATAATTAAGGATTAGCAGACCTTATCTAATAATAACAGACCCTTAACTCAAGTAAAAAAGAGAATATCTATTATTATAATAGAAGATAGTACTAAGTCTACTACTGCTAAGTAAGCTACTCAAGAACTAACTAATACTAAGAAGATTATTTAACTTAATAATACTATTAATTCTCTTATAAGCTAGGTTAACTTGCTTTAGACTTTTAAAAGTATTAAGACTAATAAAGTAGAAGTATTTGAAGATAAGTAATCTATCCTAAGAAGATATCTAACTTCTATAGATATATATATTCACATTAATAATCTTAGAGATACAGATAAATCAGATAAAGTTATATTTACTAGAACCTATCTTAGAGAACCAGCTTTTAATTAGTTTAAGCTATATATACAAGACTTTTAAGAAAATAAGAACTAAGAGAATTAGAAAGATTTAACTAATACTATCTTTAATAGCTATAAAAGCTTTAAAAAGCAGATTACTAAAGTCTTTAAAGACTCTAATACTGAAAAAACCGCTAAGCAATATATATATATACTTAAACAAGGACTTAAAATAAGTATTAGAGAACTTATATTAAAATTTTATTAAATTATATTAAATCTTGACTAGGAAGATAAGGCCTTAAGATTATAGTACTACTAGACTCTTAAACCGGAAATTAAAGATATAATAATATACATGCCAGATAAATCTAATACTCTTAACAAGATAATTAATATAGCTTTAGGGATTAAGAATTAACTAGTTAAATACTACTATAAAATAAAGTAATAATAGAGCTAGTTAAAAATAAACTAATTTAGAAAATAATACTACAGAAATTAAGATAGAGATATTAAGATATAACTAAATACTACTATTACCGACCCTATACTCAAGGGGAATAGCAAGAATAAAAAGAAGTTTACTAGAAAGTACTTTAAGTATAATAAGCCCGGATATATAGCACGATATTATTAATTAAAGTAGAAAAGAGGATTAGCTACTTATAATTTATAGATTAATACTGCTTACACGATAACTAAGCTAATAAAAAAAGTACTCTAGGAAAATAAAAATCTCGGAACTACTAGACAGGAAAAGGATAATTCAGGAAATAAAA
This sequence comes from Aspergillus sp. S2111Y, assembly GCA_023625095.1. Classification (NCBI taxonomy): domain Eukaryota; kingdom Fungi; phylum Ascomycota; class Eurotiomycetes; order Eurotiales; family Aspergillaceae; genus Aspergillus; species Aspergillus sp. S2111Y. The sequence goes on from JAMABB010000059.1 coordinate 4,129, forward strand.
AACTAAAGCTAGCTATTATAAAATAAGTATTCTGATACCTGATAGATACCGTTGAAATAAGCTCTTTAGAAGAAGATTAATAGAAAAAGACTAAAAGACTTAAAAAATATATAAATAAATTAAATAATAAAGAATTAGCCGAGCTACAGAAATATATTAATACTAAGAATAATATTAAGAAATATAAAAAATACTTTATAGATCCTGAGGAGAGATTAGCTTAAAAATCACGTGCTCTATCACCTAAAGGATATTAGACCCTAGAAGAGGGTAATAACAAGATCTCTTTACTAGCTGACAAGTCCCGCAGATAGCTAGCGGTAACTGACGTTACTGAAACACCCAGCAAGCAACAAAAAAATTATAAAGAAAATAAAGAAAATAAAGCTGTTATTATTAATAATAATAATAAAGAAGCCTTATGGGAAGACAAGAATAATACTTACAAATATAGACTAGTAAGGTTAACTTGTTAGAATATAACACTACAGATATAGCAAGATTATATTTTAAAGTATAATAAATATTATAAATAGACTTTTGATAAATATCTAGAACATGAAAAACAGAACATGTAACTTATAAAAGAATATAAACAAGTATTAAACTTAGGTAGAATATAACTATATAATAGAATACTAGATCATATACAAGACTGTGCCTGTATCTATTACCTAATGCTAAGCCTGTTCTACTATTATAAAATCTATTAGTTACTTTATTATGATAATGGATGTGTATTGTATTTCTAAAGTAAACTTATAATAGATTAGTTTCTGTAAATACCTAGAATACTAAACATACTAAACTATAACTACCTAAAGGAAGATCTAGATTATGAATATTAGTAGAAAGAATCTGGATATCTGAACCACGGAGTATTATAAGATATAAGCTACCAAGCTAATAAATATATCTACTATCTAAACACAAGAATCAAGCAAGAGGATAATTAGGATAGACAGCTTAAAAAAAGATAAAGATATCTTAAAATATATAAAAAAAAGTTTAACTTATAACAGTAAAAAACAGGGAATTAATTATTATCTATATAATAATTAGTAGGAAAAAAGCCAAGCTACTTCTAGATTTAGGAGTAAGTAAAGAATTTATTAGTTAAAATTTCATAGAATAATATAAAATCCTGATAGAGATAACCAGGAATATTAAGAAAATCTATAGATTTAGAGAAGGGCTTTTATATAAAAAACTAGAATTATAAATAGCATTTCTAATATTACTAACTAGGAAATATATAGAAAGAATTATATTTAAAATTATTCCTATATAAGGAAACTGGAATAATAGAGTTATTAGAGTATTATAACTATAATAAAATAACCTGACGATTGACTGGGTAACTGGAGAAGTCAGGATATAAGGCTGCCTACTATAGATAATAAAGGAATATCGAGGAATAGTTTACTATAATCTAAATAAGATATACGAAGCTTTAATTAATAAGATAGGAGAATAAAAGGTGATATTACACCTCTTAGAAAAAGTAATAGAATAAACTAAACTAAACCGGGAGTATAGGACAATAACCGGATAGTTAAAACTAAAGGAGATTTATAAAGAAGAACTTATAAAAGTTAAAGAACTTTTACTAGAAAAATATTATAGGTTTATTAACTTATTTATAAAACCAGATTATTAACTACTATAATATAAACGTGTTATAAAGCTAAGATACTATTATAATCTAATATAGAGCTCAGATAAGTTAAATAAATCTAAAGATTAAGAGATAAACTAAAACAGGAATAAGAATTTATTAAGAAATTCCTGTAAGTAGAGTATATAAGGGAATCAAAGTTAAGTATCTTATTAAAAAATATATTTATACTAAAGAAAAACAGAGAATAAAGACTTATCTATGACTATTAATCTTTAAATAGTATAATAATTAACAATACTAATAAAGTATTATATATAAAATAGAAAAGAGATTTACTATAAAAAGCTAAGATTATAACTATTTTTAATATTCAGTAGAATTATTATAATCTAAGAATAAATAAAAAAGATATCTAGAAAATAGTATTTCTTATAGATATAGGACTTTATAAATAGATTATTATACTTATAGGATTAAAATAATTACTAGCTAAATTTACTAGATATATAACTTATATACTCTAGGAGTACTTAAATAACTTTATTATTATTTATTTTAATAATATTATTATCTATTTAAAAGACCTAAAGAATCATAATACTTATATATAAAAGATTATAATAATTATAATAGACACCTAGTTAACCTTAAGTATTAAGAAATATAAGTTTAATATATAAAGAATTAAATATCTAGAAATAGTTTTCATACTAAACAGATAGGAAATACCGCTAGAAAAAATTAAAGTAATACTTAATTAACCGGTACTATAAGATAAGAAAGGAGTACAGGAATTCCTAGAAATTACTAGATATATATAAAGATATCTATTTAAATACTTATAAATAATGTAGCTAATTATAAAGTTATTATAGGATAACTAACTATTTAAATAAGAATAAGAGAAATAGAAAGTCTTTAAAAAGATTAAGAAAAAAGTCAGGGACTCTCCTATTCTTATATTATTTAACCTAGAGAAATAATTATAAATAAAGACTGATATATCAGGAAAAGTAATTAAAATAGTATTTAAATAAAAAAATAATAAGAAATTATAATCTATTACTTTTTATTCAAGACAGCTTACCCAGGCCGAACAAAACTACAACATGCATGATAGGGAAATACTTGTAATTATTAAAAAACTAAAATATTAGAGGTATTATCTTCAAGAAGTAAAGTATAAAATTATTATATAGATAAATTACAAGAACTTAATATACTTTATAACTTCTAAGGAATTAATTAGATAATAAATATAATAGGCTTAATATCTTATTAAATTTAACTTTAAAATTAAATATATTCATAGAAAGTAAAATATTACTGCTAATATACTAAGCTGATAATCTAATTATATAATTAATATTAAGAGACCTGAGACTAATCTACTAAAAAAGGAATAGGATAGATTATAATTTAATCAGAATACTTAGCTTACTATAATAATTATAATCAATAACTATAAATTTATAGTCTAACTTAAAAAGGTATAAAAAGAGAATAAATATTTATAGAATTAAAGATTCTATAGTATATATCTTAAGAAATAAAATAGAATTATAATATAGAATAGAGTAATTATAGTACTAAATAAAATAATAAAGAAAATAATTAAGTAATACTATAACCTATTATATAAAGAATACTAAGGAATTAAATAAATAATAGAAAAGATCTAACAAGCATACTACTTTTTATAGATATATAAGAAAGTCCGAGACTATATTATTAAATATAAAAAGTATAATTAAAATAAACCAGTATATTACTAATTATTTAGAAAAATATAAATATTAAAGATACCAGGAAGACTATAAAAAAGTATTATAATAGATTTTATTTAAGAACTACTACTATTAAAGAATCCTATTACAGGAATTACCTATACTAATATAATTATAATAGTATATAAACTTATAAAATATATAATTATTTAATTAATTAAGAAAAGTATTACTGCTGAATAACTAGTATTATTAATATTATAAGAAATATTTATTTAGACAGGACTATTATAAGAAATTATATCTAATAAAGATAAACTATTTATATTAAAATTCTAGAAAATAATTATAGAAGCCTGCGGAACTAAACAGAATTTATTAACCACAAACTATTAATAAATAAATAGACAAACTAAAAAGATAATTTAATTTATTAAATAATATTTACAGTACTATCTTAACTAGAACTAAGATAATTAGATTAAATTATTACTAATAGTATAGTTTATTATTAATAATATTAGAAATACTATTACAGGTATTATACTATATATTATGAATCTAGAAAGGAATCTAAGAATAAATTAGAAAATATTACTAGTTAAAGAATAATCTAAAATAATACTAATAAAAGTTCTATATTTAGATATATTATATAAGTTAATTATAGAAGATATTAGATAAATAGAAGAAAAAATAAAATTCTATTATAATAAAAAGTATAAAGATATACTATAATTTTAAAAAAGAGAAAGAGTTTACCTACTATAATAAACTATAAGATAGAAAAAATTTAATATTTAAAGTAAATAACTAAGTAATAAACTTAATACTATAAAATATAGACTATTTAAAATTAAAAAAAAATTTATAAATAATAATTACTACTTAATATTACTAGTAAGAATATAAGTTTACCTAATATTCTATATCTTATTACTTAAGCTAATAAAGAACCCTAAAAACACTAATAATAAAGTAACTAAGTTAGAAGAAGAATATAAAATTAAAGAGATTCTAAGTTAAAAATCAGAATATAAATAGATCTACTATCTTATTAAATAGGCCGGTTACTCACACGAAAATAATATATAGAAGCTAGTTAGGAATCTTAACTACCCCAAGAAGATTCGGGAATACCAGTAAGAAATTGGTTAAACCAAATACTGCCTGATTAAAAGAAGAAACAGCAAGCGCAGAAGGTGAGAAAGCCGTGTTGATATATAAAGAAGATAAAGAAATAGCCAGTAGAGCCCTGTTAAGTTCTATCTACTATATCTCTATCTTCTTTTGTTTTTACTTTTTATTCTCCAATCTCTCTAATTTCTCTATTTCTTTAAGATTACGAGAGATAAAGTCACCGGCACGCTGCTGAAGAAGCTACTCTTACTTCCTAAGGTATTTTAAACAAGCTATAAGCTCTTCTATCTCCTCTTAAATTACAAGTTCTTTTGAATAAAGGTCCTGTTGAGCCTGAATTAACCACCGCTATTTAGTATCTGAAAACGCTGGTTGAGAATTGATATATTTCCGGCAAGCGCGAATATACTTTTTATAATAACTTAAACTATCTGATTTCATACATTTCTTATTTAATTAAGAATAACAGACACAGGAGGTGACCATGATGAAGCCGCTCTCCTCAATTCAATATTTAAGGTTATAACTGTGAATACTAGACTTTAAAGACATCACAGGTTAATACCGAGGTATTAAGTAAGGAAGAGAGTTAGATAATATTATTACTTACCTAGGATGCGCTACTTATTATATCTTTAGAGACAAAGATCTTAAGAGAAGGGGATTATCAAAGAAAGCAGAAGCTAACAGCCAATAATTCTACCTTGCTTACACCTAATTATGTTATAATAGAGTAACAGGATATTCTAGACTAGTTATATCAGGAGATATAATACTATTATAAAAAAAGACTAGAATTAAAATAAATACTTTAATATAATAAAAAGAATAGTTTAGTATAATAAAACAGATACTTTACTATAATAAATTAGAGAATATAATTTACTTAGATATTTAAAGATAATTATTATTACTAGCTAGAGATTTTACTTAGTATTTATTATTTTTAGAAGTATAACTAGTTTATCTTTATAAAGTTATATAAAAATTATTCTATATCTTTATTCTTTTTTTTAAATAAATCTATTAAAGACTCTTTTCTACTTATATCAAGAATAACTAAGGATTGGCAGACCTTATCTGACAATATTCTAGTATAGATAGATAGTAATATATTATTATCTAATATTGATAACTATACTTTTATAATCTATAATTTTATAATCTATAATTTTAGTTTTAATTAGAAGCTTAGCAATAATATTAACTATATAAATAAATATAGGGATTTATATAAATACAGATAAAATATTATTAGTAAGTAAATATAAAAAATAGAGATAGAAATATATATAAAAACTAGATATATAATTTAAACTAATACTATTAATTATAATAATTTTATTTATTTTCTTAATTTTAATATTAAGAATAGCTTATAGAAAGTTAGTGTTACTAATTAATTAGTAATAACTAGTATAAAGATATATTTCTTTAAATAATTTAGTAATATTTAAGCTAACTATAATAAAAGTAAATCTCCAGGTATATAAAATACTAATATTAGATAAATTAGTAATATTTAATTTAATAATAATTATATCTAGTAAGCTTATTATAGATACTATCTTATAAGCAGATTTTACTTTATTAGATTTATTATATAAATTGTTGCAAGCTTACCTTGCCGCCTACTGCCACAAACCCCTCCGGTTGTTGCTGACTGTTTTTCCGGCCGCTTTGCGTTGTTGGTCTTTATGGTTAACCATACGGTTCCTGTCTTCTGTAGCTTTATTCTAGTTCTTTACTTAGTTCTGTATTAACTAACTAATTCATGATATACTAAATTGTTAACTTGCTATAATTAGTAGCATGTCCTAGGTCAAGCCAGGATTATCTATAAAATATATCTATTTAAATTACTTATTTTAATTAATATCTGAAGTTATTATAGTATTAATACTAAGGACTTTACTTTTCTTATAGATTTATTATTAATCTAGTATTCTAATTAGTTTACTTTATATATAATATCTACTGATACCAGTTTATTCTTTTAAATATATTTTAGAGCTAGTATACTAGCTAGCTATATTTAGATATTATTTAGAAAGTATTAATATTACTAAATTTAATAGATTTACTATCTATTTAATTAAATACTATATATCTATATATTCTTTACCTGTCTTTACTAAAAATCTCCTGTTTCCTCCTGATTAGGATATTTACTGATTCTTGCTATACTATATTATAATAGAATTTATTAAGCTTATAAATATCTTAAAAATAATTAACTAACTAGAATATATTAAATAGATTACTGCTAATTTACTAGCTAAAGCTAATATTATAAACCTGTACTAAGCTCTGGATTATATAGTATCCTGCTCTATTTCTTACTCTATCTTAATTTTATTAAATATATTAAAAAGTAAAGTATGTACTAACTAATATATATATATATCTAGTTCTACTAATATAATCTTTACTAAGTTACCTGACTATTATCCTACTTTCTTAACTACCTCTATTATACCTACTAACCTTAGTATAGATAGTGTTACTGATAATACCCCTGTCCTAGTTAAGTCTCTAACAGTTTACTGCTCTATATTTATTATTACTTATAAATCCCTTTATCTATTACCGGGTATATACCCGAATATTCCTGCTATTATACCTTTAATTAAACCAGCGGACGAGTTACTGTCTATCTTAATATAAAAGGCTTTAGCTAGAATACTAATCCTATCTCTTATATCTTAGCTACCTATACTAGAGGAGTTATTATAAATTAGTTATTTATCTAGACTAGAATCTTGCTTTATCTTTAGCTAACTGCTGTGTTCTTGATATAATACGTTTAATAATACTTATTATAACTCTAGTTCTTAATATATTCTAATAGTATTAAGCTCTGCAAACCTTACTAGTTCTACTAGAGATACTGGAATAAGAAATATTAATATTAGACTAAATATAACTAATCTTATAATATTAATATATAATAATCAAGCTAATATAAACTAGCTGATTTATTAAAATTAAGAAGATACTGATTAATATCTAACCTAATTTAAATAATATTTAAACCAAGCCTATAATCCTTATTATTATCGCGCTGCTGGTGCTGGAGACCCTGGGGATCCTAATAATTCTAATAATAATAATAATCTAGAGTCTAATCCTAATTCTAATCTAAACCTGAATCTAAATAGTAACTAAAATACTAATCAGAACTAAAATTAGAATATAAATAATAATATTCCTGTTATATCTATAGCTAATGGCTTTACTGGATTCTAGAAGACTAAAGAGATTAGTTATTTCTAGCTAGACCTTACTAATAATATTACTATAAAATAAATTAATAATATTATCTACTATAAAGATATAAATATTTTTATTAACTATATCCGTGATATTATTATTTATAAAGATAAGGATATAGTAAAAGTAAATATTTAAATATATCTATATAATACTGTATTAAATTAGTTTACTGTCTAATTAAATAATTTTAAGAAAATTATATTATATACTGTCTTTATAGAAACTAGATAGCTTACTTTAATTACTAAATATTTTAAGTTTAATACTTAAGCTATTCTATATAAGCTAATCTTTCTATCCTATAGCTACTTTAATATTTATACCGGGTAAATCTCCTAAAGCTTTATAGAAGAGATTATCTGTTATACTTGTACTACTAACCTTATTAACTCTTTAAACTAAATATAAATAATTTAGGATTAACTTAAACCTAATCTCTAATATAATATTCCTATACCTAAAGATATAATAACCTTAGGTTAATTTCTTAAAATTCTTAAAGAAAAGTAATTTTTCTAGGAAAATATTACTGCTTAATACTATAAGAAGTATAGTTATTAAGATTCCTATAATAATATTTCTAGTCCTAATTAAAACTTTATTCTTAGTATTTTTTATAGCTAATAGAACTTACCTGCTAATTAATATAGTAATAGTTAAAGCTATATATACTTACCAGGCTATCTATCTAACTACCTGTTCTACTTATTATACCAGTTAAATTACTAGCTAAACTTCTAGTTAAATGCTTATCCCAGGCCTGCCTATAATAATAATAGAGCAGTATCTAGTTTTTAAGCTAGATCTAATAGAGGCTATAGCTATTAACTATAGTAGAATTATAATAAATATATTAATATAAATTAATATTAGATAACTGATAGTAATACAGCTGCTGGTTCTATATACAGTACTAGCTATTCTAATAATAACTACTCTAATAGTAATAGCTACTCCTATGGCAGCTATAATAATTATATTAATAGCTTTTATAGTGGCTATGCTAACTAAGGAAATTATCAGCCTTAGAATAACTATAATAATAATAGATATCTATACCCTGGTATTCATGTATATACTACTAAAAATAATGCTTTACCTACTAAAGTAACTGATTAAATACCTTTTAATTATGATAGCCCTGACGCTACTGTATAGATTAATCTCTATAATCCTGGCTGTAGAATAGTTAAACTATTTAAACAAGATATATATACTATAAGTACTGCTAAAGCCTTAATTCTTGATTACTAATATAATAATAAAGGTACTGCTAATACTACTAGTACCTACTATAAAGAATATAAATTATTAAATATTATACTAAATATCTATACTTATACTATTAATATTAATTCTGTTATTACTAGCTATAACTGTTATATTATAAGGTTTACTTCTAATAATACTCTATATAAATACCTATCCTATTATACTTATATTAAATTTATTAATAATATTTCTACCAGTCTACCTAATATAGTATATATTATTAAATTAAAGTATAATATCTTTAATATAGATATCTAAAAACTTTTATAAATCTACCGTAGCGCTACCGCCCGTATTAGATTAAATATAACTAAAAATTTCTTTAATATCTATATAGATATAGGATGTTTCTGGATAATTATTAATACTAAGTTTACTAAAACTATCCCGGGTACTACTATTAAGGATAGTCCTGACAGTATTATAATAAAAGATATAAAGTTACAGAGTACTACTAACTATATTATTATATTTAATCTATACTTCCCGGGTTATTTCCCTGCCAGCTATAATAAAGAATATAGTTTTATAAAGATTATTATATAGGTATTCCTTATAGAGGACCTTAAGCTATATATACTTATTAATACTAAAATACTTGGTTAGGAAGATTTCTATCTAGATTTTAAAAAGGATACTACTATAATTACGAGCTATACTAATATTAAGATTATTATTTATTATATAGTAAAGAAAAACTGAATTATTAATATTTTAATTATTATTATATACTAAATAGTTATATCTTTATATATATAAATAAGGATCCCTGTTAAGACCCGTGCTTAACTTCTAATTAATTAAGATTTACTATTTAAACTTATTAAATATCCTGAAAAGTCTATTAAATTTACTATCTATATTTACCTGGTTAATAAGGAATTCTTCTTTATTAAGATAATTAATAAGTTAGATAAACTAGTAGTTATTATATATCATGCCTAGCTTAGAATAATTTTAGATATTAACTATATTACTGTTTATTATATCTTATCTAAAACAGTAGAACTTACTTATAATATTATACTTTCTCTAAATCCTACTAAAACTATAAATAAAAGCTAGCGCTATTATTAATATATAGATAATACTTTTACTTAGGTTTATTATCTAATTAAAGACCTGGATAGTATCTTTATATAAGTACTATATCTAATTAATTATAAATTAAAATCCCCCTGTATAGCTAAATCTAGAATAATAAAAAGACCTGAGATTCTTAATTCTAAAGATTTTAGTAATATTACGGTCCTACTAAACAGTACTATAATCTATAAAACTAATTCTGATATAATTACTTACTTCTAAGAAATTATTAAAAAGTATAATATCTAGGGAATATCTAAAATTATTAGAACTATCTATATATCTAAAGATTAATAGATAGAAATACTATTAAAAAATAGCTAAAAAAATTATATATCTAAACCTAAAGTCTACCGTGTTAATAATTAAGATAAGTAATAGATTAATACTACTTTTAATCTACTATATATATAATCCAAGATATTATTCTTAAAAGAATATACTCTCTCCGGATACCCTATATTTATTATCTAGAAAACTCTTAGTAAGGCTAATAATAGTAAATCTAAATATAAAGCTTATATTATTATTAATATTTATAAAATAAACTAAGAAATAGTACCTGATCTCTATTTAATACCTAAATAGCAAGAAATAATATATTTTATTAAAGACTGTATATATATTACTATTATTAATACCTATTATTTCTTTTACTAATAGCCTGTTAAGTAAGAATATTATAATTATCTTATTATAGTAATATACTATAGCCAGAAGATCTTTTATATTACTATTATAAGATTTATTAACAGTATATCTTATATATAAAGATAGATAAACCTGTACCTGAAAGTCTACTATAACTTTTATAGAATATATATAAATAATATAGTTATTACTTTACTTATCTTTAAAAAGTATATAGAATATCTTATTATTATATTTTAAAAGCTAGAAGACCTAAATATTAAGCTTAAATCTAGTAAAGTTTATATAGATTTCCTGTCTATAATCCTGTTTAATTAATATATTAATATACTTGGTTTAAGTACTCCTAAAAAGAAGCTTAAAATATTATAAAAGCTTTTATTCTCTAATATTCTATATAATCTAGAAATCTATCTTAGTCTTACTAAATAGTTTTATAACTATATTAAGCAGTATACTTGCTATACTAAATCTCTAGAAAAATAAAAGATATTATTATTTTATAAAAGCTCTAGCAAGGATTCTATTTATTAAGACTATATATTAAAAATCTCTCTAGTTTAATTAACTATTAAAAAATAGGTTACTTTTAAATATCTATAAAAGATTTTTATAAACTCTTTTTTTCTTACTTATTTTAATACTAGTTATTATTTATATATTAATCTTAATATTTTAAAAGCTAGTATAAGTACTATAGTATTCTATACTAAATTTAATATTAAGTATTTCTTAATATTAATATCTCCTATATAAATTTTAGTTTAACCGGTACTATTCCTATCTAGATTAGTTATTAATACTAAGAAATATTATTAGTCTACTAAATTAAAAGTATCTTATCTAGTCTAGATACTATATAAGATTTATTATTTAATTAAAGCTAGCTAGATATCTATTATTATTTATATTAACCATGTATCTATAGTTAGTATTATAAAGTAAATATTATTTAATATTATTATATTAAAGAAACTAAATCTTTATCTAGTTTAAGTTTTATAATATATCTAGTAATTCTGATTAAAAGTCTATTATAAGTCTAGAAAGTAAAATATTATAGCTAATACTTTATTTTATCTATCTAATACTACTATTACTAAGAAAGATCTTAATCTTAACTATTTTATTATTAAGATCTATTATATTAGTTTTACTATTAAGTTAAGTAGTAAATTTAAGACCTGTATTTAAAATAAATATCTTTCTAATAACTATGTTATACTTATACAGGATATATTATATTCTAATCTTAGTACTAAATTATTATATTATAAAGAAAATAGTTTACTTTACTTACTAAAAAAAAATACTAATTCTCTAGTATATAGTATTACTGAAGAATCTTAGCTTTACCTACCCTAATTTATAGTATAAGAGCTTTTTAAAATAATTTATAATAACCACAGATACTAAGGTATTAAAAAATACCTGTATACTATACAAGGATTTATACTTTATAAAGATTACTAACTACTCTATAAATATATTAGCTACTATCTAGTATACTTAAAAAATAAGCCTTATTATTATAAACTATATAGATTACTATAACTTATTATTATCTAGCCAGTATTTTTTAATATAATTATAGTTAACTTTATTACTTATCTACCTAAGTATAATCAGTTAGATATACTTATAGTAGTAATTAACAAGTTTATAAAAGTAATAGTATTAATCCCTAATAATACTAAATAGACTATAAGTTAATAAAAATATACTATAGTATAATACTTTATATTCTATAATTAAGAAATCCTATAATACTTTATTTTAAATAGAGACCCCTGGTTTACTAGTAATTTCTAGAAAGAAATAATTAATATAATATAATATTAATAGTACTATTTAATAGTATATTACCTGTAAAGTAATAAATAAACTAAATAAGTAATCTAAATAATTAATATAATACTATACTATACTTATATATTAAATTTTACTAATTAGCCTGTATAACTATCTTATATTATAAATACTTTAAATACTTTACTATCTATCTCTACTAGTAAAATATTTTTAAAGTTACTCTTTAGTATTAATCTATACTAATTATAGAACTTACTAAAGTATATCTACTATTAAGACTTTAATACCTGTCTAGATACTAAAGAAGTACTGTCTTTTACTATTATATATATAAAGTATCTCTATAACTAAGAATACTAATTAATTAAATTTTATATTAGTAATACAGTATTTATCTGCTTATACTAAGATTACTATTTATCTGTTATAAACACCTGCTATAAGTTATCTTAATAATATACCGGTCCTTTTAAAGTACTTAAATATATTAGATATCTTATATACTATCTAGAATTATTAAAAAAGTTTTATATATATTCTATATTTTCTATTATCTAGTTAGAGTCCGTAACTCGTGTAAAACATAATACTAATAGAAATCCTGCTAGTAATAGTAATACTAACTCTATTATTAATCTCTTTAACTACTGGCCTAGCTAACCTGATACTGTTATTAATAAACACTATCTTAAGAACCTTAATTATTAGAAAGTTAATAAAATACTTAATAAATATATTATCTACCTAGACTAAAATTAAATTAAATTTATATAATACCTTATTCACTAGAAAGGATATAATATAGAATATAACTAGTAGATATATACTAACTATCTAGATAACTATAAAGAATTAGTTAATAAGTTTAAAAAATATCTTTAATAATTACTCTATCCTATCTATAGAAACCTATACATGTGCCTGCTTTATATCTATCTTTATTTAAACTACTTATTATATCTAGTCTAACAAGAATACCGGTTTTATTGTATCCTCTATATTATTACAAGCTTACCTTGCTGCCTACTGCCACAAACCCCTCCGGTTATCACTGACTATTTTTCCAGCTGTTTTGCGTTATTAGTCTTTGTAGTCAACCGTACGGTTCCTATCTTCTATAGCTTTATCCTAGTTCTTCGCTTAGTTCTGCATCAACTAACTAATTCATGACATACCGAATCGTCAACTTGCTACATAAATAGGAAAGATATTAGTATAATTTATTATTTAACTTAAAGATTTTAGTATAGTAAAAGCAGGTAATGGAGTATAGTTTTTTATTTATAAATAAAAGCTTAGTTTTAACTATAGTTAAAATTTCTTACTTAGTTAGTTTAGTATTAGTATAATATATTTTAGTAAAACTAGTAAAGATTTTATTTTTTTTATTATCTAAATAGACTATTTTAACAGTTCTAACTTTAGATTCTTTATAATAAATAGGATACTTGTTAGTTTAGATAGAGGGCTTAGTAAAATAAGTAAGATAAATACTAGTTTTAGAAAAAATATATACTAGTTTAATATTCTAATAAGTAGATTAATCTTAAGTATAGTACTCTAGTTTAGTAGCAGGCTACTTAATAAAATAGATATTTATTTAATTCTATAATTAATATCAGTTTCAGGAATTATTATTAAAATTTATATTAGTATTAGTATTAGATATTTAATTAATATTATTTATAAAGAGTCTATTATATAAAAATCTATTATTATTAGCTTAGTATATTAGACAGGTATAGTCTTATACTTAGTAAAGATAATTTTATTAGTATAATAAAAATATATTTATAGAATATTAATGTTATAGTCTAATAATATATAGCTAGTACTATTATTTAAAAAAACTAATATAATAAGTAACTATATTACTAATTAGTATTATAATTTTATTAATTATTATAATTATTATTATAGCTATTATAGCTATTATAGCTATCTTATTAGAATAGTAAGTTATAGAATCTATTATCTTTAAATCTATTCTTATTATTATTTAAGCCTTAGATACAGCTAGCCTTATAATTATTATATTTAGTAGTAAGGTTCTACTATAAATATTATTTTTAATCTAGAGTCTTAAAAAAGGTGCTAAGCACAGTATTAGTCTCAGGTTTAAAAATATATTACTAAAGATTTATATCTAAACAGTTTTAAATTATAGATATCTAGTTAAAGTAGTTATTAATTTTAGTAGTATAATAGTAATAGATAATATCTTTAGTAAATACTTATATAGTCTTACTAGTATAAATATTAGTATAAATATAATATATAATATATAGTTTTTAAAGTACTTAGTAGGAATTTAGTTTAAATTATTTAAGAAAATATAAGATCTACCTTTTTTTAAGAGATATAATATATATAGTAATCTTTTCTAAAGTATTAAATTAAAATATAAATTATTAAATAGCAGTACTATAAAGAAATATCTAGAAATTAACTTTAATAAGATTTTTATCTTTATAAAGAATAATATCTTAGATATAATTAATAAAAATATTAATATCTTTATAATATATAATATTATATATATATTTTATAGAAATATTATTATATATATCCAGCTAGAAATAGCTAATATTATTAGTTTTTTATATACTAGTAGTATTTATAGCTTTAGATACAGGGATAGTATTAATATTATTATTTATATTACTATTAAAATTATTATTAAGCAGGTTATTAGTATTATTATTACAAGAAAAATCTTTATTATTAAGAGATTTACTACTAGTAGCAGGATAATAGTATAGTCTAGAATAGTATTTATAATATTAATATAGTTTAAGCTCTATAATACAGGTATTAATAGTAGCCTGATTATTCTATATAGTAATTTATATTTATTAGAGTATATATATAAGATTATATTATATAGATTTAAAGTCTTAATTTATACTTATAGATAAATTTATAAAGCTGCCGGCATGTGAATTTAAGGAATTACTAGAGCCTGTATTTAATATAGTATAAATATTTAATATTATAGGATTAGTATTTAATAGTAAGCTTATAAACTAATAATATACTTATTTTCTTATATATACTTAGGATTAGTAATATAGATAGTTTTTAAGCTTAGTATTAAAATTAATAGAAGATTTAATAAAAGAGATAATATATAATTTAAATTAAAAATAGATATTTAGTATATTTATATTAGTAAGACTAAATAAAATAATAATAGATTTACTTAATATAATAATAGATTCTTTATTAGATACTAGCTTAGGAATTTTACCTACAGGTAAAATATACTAACTAATAAAAGAGATAAGAGTATTAAATAATAGATATCTTTAAGTTTTTAATAAAAATAAAACTTAATAAACTTATATAAGATATATAATTAATAGTATATTTAATAAGATTTAATAAATTAAAGTATACTAAGATAAGAGTAGATAGTATAAATATAGTTAATAGTATACTAGGTTTAGTATATTAATAAAATTAGTCTTTAGAAATAATAGTTTTAGCTTTATCTTTACTTAAAATAGAGAATATATATAATAATATAGTAAATAAAATATATAAATAGATACTAAGAAAATATATTAGATTTATATTATTAGCTTTAAAAATATCTATTAATCTAATCTATTCTAGATAATCAGAATACTAATTATAATATATCTTCTTAATAAGATAATAAAATTTATTAATAGTAGTATTTATTAAAGAATAATTAATTTCTTAAAAAGTAGGATATTAATATATTTTTATAGAAATAAAGAAAGTAGTATAAGTAATAATAAATTTAATAAAATAAATTAATAAGATATTAAATTACTAAGTATAAAGACTTAATAAGATCTTATAAAATATTTATAATTAATATCTAAGTTTAGTAAAATAGAGCTCTAGATTTACTAGTATTAAAATAAATAAAGAGCTTAAAATATAAGAAAAAGAATTAAAGTATAGATTTTTAATAAATTAAAGATAGATTTAATAAAGCTAAGTAAAAAATTAATATAAATTAATAAGTTAAAAGTAGAATTAGATAAAAGTAGGATAATAAGTAGAATAGAAGTAGAGTAATATAATAGTATAAAATATATTAGAATAATAGAAAATAGTAGAAAATATATAAAACTTAAATTTTAATTTATATAATAATTTCTTTAGAAAGAGTTTAATAAAAATTAATAAAAAATAATAATTTAAAGTCCTGATTAATAGACATACTACTAGTTTATAGATATATTAGAATAATTAAAGATAATTTATTAATTAATAAGAACAGCCGGATAGAAATAGCAGTATTAGAATAACTAATTAATTATTCAGCTAGTCCGAATTAGTACTAGTAAAGAATTTAGGAAAATTAATAAAGATAGGCTTTGGATATTAACAAGGTAAGCAGGCGGCACAGCCATATTCTTATTATTAAATACTACTAGATATTACTTACTATTATTAATAGACTAGTTTAAAATTATTCTAATAATTTATTTTAATATATCTATTTTAATTTTAAATTATTTTTATAAATTTATAATAGCTAGTATAAGAGCTATAATTAGTATAATCTTTAATTATTAAAATATTTTCTTATAACTAGTATTTTATAAAATTAATTAATATTTTCTTTTCTATTTTTTTTATATTTTTTTTTAAGAACTTATATAGTAGCGCTGTTATTTTAGTAAAGTCTTAAATAAATTAATAATAATATATAAACAGGCCTATAAATTATTATAGCTTATAAATATTTTTTAATAACTTTAAATTTAGCTAGTACTAGTTAAACTATTCTTTATCTAATAATATATTTATAGAACTCTAATTCTTTAACTCTAAAGATATACTTTAAGTCTTTAATAAATATTTTATTTTATTATAATATTTTAAAAATTATTTTAATATACTGCTTATACTCTTTTCATATTTCTAAAAAAATAAGAATATTATTAAGATAAATAAAATAAAAATTCTCTAAATATAGTACTAAGATATAATTTATAAATATTTAAAATATTACTAAAGTATTTAATAAGCTCAAAAATATAATTAGAAATTTATATTTTTTAAAGGAAATATTAAATATTATTTTATAAATTAATATTTTATTTATCTTAACCTACTAGTAACCAAAAAAAATTAATTTTAAAAAAATACTTTACTCTATTTACTTAATTAATATAATCTTAAATATATATTAATAGATATCTATTCTAGAGTATCTTTTAATTTAATAAATAATAGTTAATATATATTCTCTATTATCTATTTTTTTTTAAGATAAAAATAATAGGAAAGCTCTATAAACTAGATAATATTTAAATAATTCTCTTATTAAATAGTTTCGTAAGCTATTTCTTTAACTTTTTTAACTTTTTTTATAATAAAGAATAAAATAACTAGTTAATAAATAGTTTATTATTTATATTAATATAGTACTTAAGTTTATATTTAAAAGATAATATTAGTAGTAGTTTCTTTTAAAAAATATTAATAAATTTTTTTATATAATATTAGTCTTTTAAAGTAATTAAAAAATAGTTAAAATAATTTTTCTTTTATTTTTTAAGAATTCTTATTACTTATTTTATACTTATTAATTCTAAGAATAATTCTATACTTAAAATATAGTTTTTTTTATTAATAATTAAAAATAACTTTTTATTTATAAAGTTTTTTTATTTACTATTTTAATATCTAGTTATATTACTTTTTAAAAGATTTAGTAAGTCTTAATGTGGCCGTGCCGCCTGCTTGCCTGTTAGTATCCGAAGCCTGTCTTTATTAATTTTCTTGAATTCTTTGCTAGTACTAATTCAGACTAGCTAAATAATTAATTAGTTATTCTAGTATTACTATTTCTATCTAGCTACTTACTTTAATTAATAAATTATTTTTATCTATTCTAATTTTTCTATAAAATAGTAGCATGTCTATTAATCAGGATCTTAAATAATTATTTTTTATTAATTTTATTAAGTCTCTTTTAAATAAATTACTATATAACTTAAAATTTAAGTTCTATATACTTTTCTATTATTTTTTAATATTTTAATATATTTTATATTACTATATTACTTTATCTTTATTCTATTTATTATTCTACTTTTATTTAATTCTATTTCTAACTTATTAATTTATATTAATCTTTTATTTAACTTTATTAAATCTATCTCTAATTTATTAAAAATCTATACTTTAATTTCTTTTCTTATATTCTAAATTTCTTATTTACTTTAATACTAGTAGATCTAGAGCTCCGCCTTACTAAACTTAAATATTAATTATAAATATTTTATAAGATCTTACTAAGTCTATATATCTAGTAATTTAATATTCTATTAATTTATTTTATTAAATTTATTACTACTTATACTATATCTCTTATTTCTTTAATAATATATTGATATCCTGTTTTCTAGGAAATTAATTATTCTTTAATAAATATTACTATTAATAAATTCTACTATTTTATTAAAAATATATATTATAATTAGTATCATAATTATTTAGAGTAAATTAGATTAATAGATATTCTAGAAACTAATAATATAAACCTAATATATTTTCTTAGTATTTATTTATATATTTTATCTACTATATTATTATATGTATCTTTTATTCCAGGCAAAGGTAAGGCTAAGACTGTTATTTTTAAAGATTAATTTTACTAAGATACTAAATCTAGTATACTGTCTACTCTTACTTTAATATATTTTAATTTATTAGATTTACTTAATATACTACTAACTATATATTCTATTTAAGTTTATCAAGTCTCGCCTTTATTAAAGATTTAAAGATATTTATTATTTAATACTTTTCTTATCTCTTTTATTAGTTAGTATATTTTACCTATAAATAAAATTCCTGAACTAGTACCTAATAAAGAACTTATTATTATATTAAGTAAACTTATTACTGCTCTATTTAGCCTTGCTAATACTATTATACTAAATACTTATTTTTAATTTAAACTATATATTAATTCTACTAAATCTTTTATTAACTTTAATATTAAGCTTAAATACTGTCTATACTATTAATCTTAAGTATATACTAGAAAATAAGTATATTATTAATCTATAAGCTTATTATTAAATACTAATTATATAATATTAAATATCTATATAATATTAAATACAGGCTCTAGTAATTCCTTAAATTTATATATAAAAAGCTTTATAAACTAGCTTGTAGGTATAAATTAAGACTCTAAATCTATAATATATAATCTTATATATATATTCTAATAAATATAAATTATTATGTAGAATAACTAGGCTACTATTAATATTTATATTATAGAGCTTAAACTATATTAATATTATAAATACTATTCTAGATTATATTACTATTTTATAGTTAGTAGATCTCCTGATAATAAAAACCTTTTTAATAATAATAATACTAATGACCTACCTAATAATAATTTTAATAATAATATAAATAGTAATACTAATATTATCTTTATACTAAAAATTATAAATACTACTAGTATAGAAAGGACTAATAATATTAGTTATTTTTAATCTAATATATATAATAATATTTTAATCTAATATATATAATAATATTTTAATAAAATATATATATAATATTATATATTATAAAGATATTAATATTTTTATTAACTATATCTAAGATATTACTTTATGTAAAGATAAAGATTTTATTAAAGTTAATTTCTAAGTATATCTTTATAGTACTGTTATCTAATAGTTTATATTTTAATTTAATATTCTAAAAAAGATTACTATATATACTATATTTCTTAAAGAAGAATAGATTCTATATCTTTTTAAATAATTTAAATTAAATTTCTATTAAATACTTTAAAAGCTCTATATTATATATTATACTTATACTAATATTTATATGAGTAAGACTATATAAATATTTATTAAAGATATTATCTATTATTATTATATAGCTAAAACTAATAACTAATTTAATTAAATATCTACTATTTAGAACTATTTAGATATAAATCTTTAATAATATATTTTTAAATCTAAAACTAATACCATGCTCAGTACCTTTCTTAAGATCCTAAATTAAAAATAATATTTATAGTAGAATCTTATTCCTAAATATAATAATTATAAGACTAGCTGTACCTAAGACTTAAATAGTAATAAGAATAGACTTAAAAATAATATAATAACTAATAGAATTATAATACTAATTAGTAATATAATTACCTGCTATATTAGTTTTTTAAATAGCAGTACTAGCTATATATTATTAGACTATAATATTAATATCTTATAAATATATTTCTATTATACTAATAAAATTATTCTTATTAAGTATAAGATTATATCTATCTAATATACTAGATTAATAATAATAAGTTTCTATATAATAAGCCCTCTATAAATAATACTAATTAAATATTTAATATTAATACTAATATAAATTTTAATAATAATTTCTAAAATCTATATTAATTATAGAATTAAACTAATACTTATCTTATTAAGTAACTTGTTAAACCGGGATATAATACCTAAGATTAATCTATTTATTAGAATACTAAACTAGTATATACTTTTTCTAAAACTAGTACTTATTTTATCTATTTTACTAAGCTCTTTATTTAAATTAATAATTATCCTACTTATTATAAAGAATCTAAAGTTAGAACTACTAAAATATTTTATTTAAATAGTAAAGAAAATAAGATCTTTACTAGTTTTACTAAAGTATATTATATTAATACTAAATTTATTATTAAATAAAAATTTTTAACTATAATTAAAATTAAGAATTTATTTATAAATAAAAAACTATACTCTATTATCTATTTTTACTATACTAAAATCTTTAAATTAAATAATAAATTATATTAATATCCTTTTTATCTATATAATAAATCTAATAAAGTAAAATCTATTTATAAAATAATAGATATAATAA
>JAMABB010000060.1:0-17603 GCA_023625095.1 Aspergillus sp. S2111Y
TTTTTTTTTTATTAATTTATTATTTTTTTATATTAATTTAAACAATTATATTTTAATTTTATATATTAATAATAATTTAATATTAATATATTAATTAATATTAAAAGATTCTATTTTATTATATTAAATAGAATGTTATTACTAATTTATTTTATATATATATATTTTTTATATAGTAAATATTTAATTATATTATATTAAATAATATTCTATTTACTAAAGTATTAAATATATTAATTTACCCTCCTTAACCCTCGGGTTTTACACCCTAACTTTCCTTTATTTATATATATATATATAAATTTATAGGAGCTCGGGGAAATCGAATCCCTTTATTTTAATTTGCAATCAAAACGCAGAACCATCTACTCAAGCTCCTTATAATATATATATACATATTAATACATATAATATATTAATATATAAATTTTTATATTATTATAAATTTTAAAATAAACATATAGTATTTTAATCTAAGAATATATCTTCAAATCATCCTCTATGTGTAGAATCATCTGAACCAGATGCTAAACCTATATCTTCTTCTGATTCTGTTTCATTACCTGAATGCCCTAAATCTGGACAACTATCCGAAGTTTCTCTATCTGAATCTGATTCTGTATCTAAATCAGAATCTGAATCTAACTCTGAACCTAATTCTGCTCTTGCATCTGAATCTAACTCTGAATCATATTCAGATTCAGCTTCAGAATTAGACTCTTGTTCTAATTCTGAATTTGATTTTTGTTCTGATCCTGAATTTGATTTTTGTTCTGATTCTGATTCTGATTCTGAATTATCTTGATTTAATTTACGTTTTGTATTAGAATAATCCGGATTATTATCATCTTCTAATTTACGTTTAATATAACAATAATAATTAGATAATATATTACAATAAATTTTTTTTATTAGTAAACATATATAATTAACAAATATAAAAATATATTTATTCACTGTTATATTATAAATAAAAATTACAAAAGCCCCAAGATATTAATAAAATGTATTAATTCATTAGGTGAAGCCATAAATAAAAGAATAAATAAAGTTAATACAGAAATAGTAATAGATAAAGAATTAGATAAAGAAAATTTAGAAAAATAGATTTTATCTACTACTTTATCATTTTGTAAAACTAAAGCTGGTAATTTAAGACTATTTAATTTACTAAAATATGAATAAGAATGATTATCAAAGAACATTGTTTTTACAATAAATAAGTAATAAACAGCACTAATAACACTAGTTAATACAGCTATTAAAGTTAAAAAAATGAATCCATCTTGTAAAGCAGCAGAGAATACCATAAGTTTAGCGAAAAATCCTAATAAAGGTGGTATTCCAGCAAATGAAAATAAAGTAATAGATAAACTTAAAGCTAAAAAACTATTAATAAAGAAAAAACCTTTAAGTTGACTTATTAATTGTATAGGTGAATTATTTTTATCTATTAAATTATTATGATTTATATTATTATCTGTATAAGCATATAAACTATAACCTATAGCTACTAATAAAACAAAAGCATTTAAATTAGATAAACTATATTGTATTAAATAAAATATAAAAGATTGAATAGATTCTATACTATTTATAGCTAAAGCTAATAACATAAAACCTAAGTGAGATATAGTACTATAAGCAAATAATCTTTTTATTCTAAATTGAGTTAAACCTAATATAGTTCCTATAATTAATGATAATAAAGAACTAATTAATAAACTTATAGTTCAAGGATATTGAGTAGTAATATTTATACTAATAGTATTATGTACTAAATGTAATAATAATGTTAATATAGATATTTTTGCTATAATAGCAACAAAAGTTGTAACGATAGTAGGTATACTATCATAAACATCAGGTGATCAAAAATGAAATGGTGCAGCTGATATTTTAAATAAAAATCCTACAGATATTAATAATAAACAATAAGGTATATATGTAATTATTTCCTGATTATTGTCTATACCTGCTAAATTTATTATAGTAAATAAACTATCTAAATTTGTAACACCTAAATTAGAATATATTAAACCTATACCTAATAAAATAAAACAAGAAGATAAACCACCTAATAAAAAATAAGTTAAACTAGCTGAAGTTGATGATTCAGAATTTCTGTATATAGCACATAATAAGTATAATCCATAACTTTGTAATTCTATTGATAAAAAAATAGAAACTAAATCGCTACTTGAAATTAATAATACACTACCTGTTATTATAAAAAATAACATTAATGTATATTCTAATATTAAATATTGTTCTCCTTTTTTTAAAATAATATTAGATACTGTTATATTTTTACTAAATTGTAATTTAGTAAATAATAATTTCTGTAAACTAGAATATTTACTAGTTATAAGTTTTCTTGGATAAAATCCTGTCATACTTAATATAAAAATACTAATTATAAATATTAATATATGAAATGTTTGTGTTATAGAAGATATATAAAATAATCCCCCAAATAGCCCAAATCCATTGTCTAAATATGTTATAAATAAATTATTATAAGATAAATAAATACAATAAAATAATACTATTATACCAATTCTACTATATAGTATTGCAGTATCACGTCTAAAAGACAAAGCATTAGACAACAATAAACTAAATATTGAAGATAAAAGCATATCTAATGTTAATATAAATTTAAATAGATAAATTAATACTATTAAGTCAATATATTAGCACATTTTATTATGTACATATATATTTAAAATCCTTAATATATAATTACCACCACCCACCCATTTCTAGGATTATATATCCTATTACTTTAATATTATATACTTTATATTAAGTAGTAAATTTTTATACTATTTATTTTTAATATTTATTATTAAGATTTATTATTAATATTATTGTTTAATAAAACAAATAATGTAAAAATAACTAAAATAAATAAATTATTATCATTATATGAGAAATATAATAAAGAAATATAAAAAATTAATCCTATTAAAATATATAAAGCATAAGTAGTTACAACACTAGTACTTAATTTACCTATACTATTACTTAAACTTAATAATCCTTTTTCTAAACCGTAAGGTCCTATTAATTCAACAGAACCTTTATCTAAACTTTTAGATGTTTGACCACCTAATGCTAAAACACCTTCTACTATATATTTATTATATAACAATTCTATATAAAATCTTTGATTAAAGAAACTAAAAATATTATAACCTAATCTAGTAAATTTAAAATTAATAAGTAATTTTGGTAAAAATTCAGATAATATAACAGAAATAATACTTAAAGAAACAGTAAAGAAGAAAGGTAATAATTTAAAGAATGTAGGTACAGCAAATTCTGTATCTAACATAATTTCATGACTAGGATGAATAAATAAACTATTATCTGTGAAAAAACCAGTACCTAAACCTATAAAGATATCTTTAGTTAAATATCCAAAGAAAATAGAAAAGATAGCTAAAATAATTAAAGGTGTAGTTAAAAATAAATCACCTTCATGTGCATGTTTATAATTTACTAAAGGACCATTAGGGTTAGCTAAGAAAGTTAAATATAAAACCTTAGCAGAGTAAAGCGTAGTAAACATAGCACCAATAGTAGCTACAAAATAAACAATAGTACTAGATAAATAATATTGTCCATAAGCTGATTCAAGTATAAAATCTTTAGAATAGAATCCTGTCATAAAAGGAACAGCTACTAAACTTAAAGAAGCTATTAACATAACTGAGTAAGTTAAAGGTAAGAATTCTCTTAAACCACCATATTTTCTAAAATCTTGATTATCAGCTACTGAGTGTATAACTGAACCAGCACCTAAGAATAATAATGCTTTATAAAAAGCATGATTAACTAAATGGAATAAAGCTAAGTTATAACTAGATAAACCTACAGCTATAACCATCATACCTAATTGACTCATAGTAGAATAAGCAATAACTTTTTTAATATCTTGTTGGAATAAACCTATTAAAGAACTAAATACAGTAGTTATAGCACCTAATCATAAACAAAGAACTAAAACAGTAGAACTATATTCTATTAAAGGAGATGATCTCATTAATAAATAAACTCCAGCTGTAACCATAGTAGCTGCATGAATTAAAGCAGAAACAGGTGTAGGTCCTTCCATAGCTTGAGGTAATCATATATGTAAACCTACTTGTGAACTTTTAGCTGTAGCACCTATTAATAAACAAATTCCTATTATAGTAATAATATTTTCATTATAGTAAGGAGCTAATGCAAATACTGTACTATAATCAATATTACCAAATGATCATAAAATAGCAAACATACCTACAGTTAATAAAGTATCACCTACTCTATTAGTTAATAAAGCTGATAAAGAACTTTGATTTGCTGCTATTCTTGTAAATCAAAAATTTACTAATAAATATGAACAAATACCAACACCTTCTCAACCTACAAACATAATTAAATAATTATTTCCTGTTACAAGTATTATCATCATAAAAGTAAATAAACTTAAATAACTAAAAAATCTTTGGTTGTGTGGGTCATGACTCATATAACTTATAGAATATATATGTACTAAACTAGATACTATTAATACTGGTAACAACATTGATACTGTTAAAGAATCAAATCTAAAATTTCATAATACATATAATGATTCTACATCTATTCATCTTGCTATATTTATTGTTACAGGTATATTATTAAAACCTACTTCAAAAAAAGCTAATATAGCTAATATTGTTGTAGTTACAACTGAAACACATGTTATTATATGCGCACCTGTTACTCCTACTTTTCTCCCAAAAAACCCTGAAATTATTGAACCTAATAAAGGTAAAATTATTAATGTTAAATACATTATTTATATTGTATTGATATACTTCCTCTTAATCTATAGTATGCTACTAAAATACCTAAACCTATTGCAGATTCAGCTCCAGCTATTGTTATTATATATATTGCAAATGTTTGTCCTAAAATATCATCAAAACTAAGTGAACTTATTAATATTAAAAATGTTATTGATAATAACATAATTTCTATTGAAATTAACATTAATATTATATTTTTTCTATTTAAAACAAAACCTAATATTCCAATTAAAAATAAAAATATTGAAAAATTCATAAAACTTTTTTACTTTTTTTTTTTGATTTATCTATACTATATATATAAGACATGTATAAGAGTTGAACTTATATTCTTGTGGCCGTACTACAATATTCTACCATTAAATTAACATGCCTATAAATATATAATATTTTTATACATATTATATACTTATATATTTTAATTTTATATGTTAATATTTATATTAACATTTTCTAATTATATTTATACTATTTTTAATTATTAAATTTTTTTTTTATTCTCATATAGATATGATATATCATACCTTTATTGGTTGCTATTTTAATTTTTAATTTTTTTTATTTAGTTTTTTTTTTATCTATTTAATAGCATTTTTAATATATTCACATTTTTTAATTTAAATTTTTAATTATTATTAATAATAATTAAATAAAATAATTAATTTTAATTAACCTTCCATTTGATCTCTTAATCATAATAAGAAATCTTTAATAGATACTGATTGAATAGCTATAGGCATAGAACTATGTAATATACCACAAATTTCTGAACATTGTCCAAAAAATGTTCCAGGACGATTTACATAAACAGAAGCTTGATTTAATCTTCCTGGGTAAGCATCAGCTTTTATACCTAAAGATGGACAAGCATAAGAATGTATAACATCTGCAGCAGAAATAACAAATCTTGTGTGAGTTAATTCAGGTATAATAACTCTATTATCTACTTCTAACATTCTAAATTGACCTTCTTCTAAATCATTTTCAGGTACTATATAAGAATCAAATTCTATAAATTCATCATCTTCATTAGTAAAATCTGGATATTGATAACTTCAATATCATTGATGTCCTTCAGCATAAACAACTAAAGATGGATCCATTACTTCATCCATTAAATATAATAATTTAAAAGATGGAAATGCTATTAATATTAAAATAAATGCTGGTGTAATTGTTCAAATTAACTCTATTAAAGTTCCATGATTCATATATTTGTGTGCTATTGGTGATTTTGTAGCTATGAAATTTCTTACAATTATTATCATAATTCATGAAACTGTAAATAAAATTATAGCTAAATAAAACATAATATTATTATGTAATTCTTCTATTCCTTCCATTTGAGGTGATGCACTATCCTGAAAAAATATTCCTCAAGGAGTAGGAGCATCCATTAGTATATGTCCTTTTAATATTTCTAAAAACATTTATATTTTTATTTATTTATTCATTGATTTGTTTCTCTTGTTTAAATAATTTACTTTATTAAACTATTTATTTCATAAATTATAATTTATATTATATTTTAACCTTTCTTATTATTTTATTATTATTTATTATATATTAATGAATAACCACTTCAAGATTTGTAATTAAAATTATATACTTGTCTACTTTCAATTTTTAATGCATTTTTTCCTAATTCAAATGCAAATCCTAATGTTAATACTAAAAAAAATACTAACATTATTACTAAACCATATATACCATTTGTATATGCACTTACTACATATGGATAGACTAATAGTATTTCTAAATCAAATAATAAAAATAATAAGGCAAATATAAAAAAAGATATGCTAAACTGTGTTCTATTCTGTCCTAAAAAAGAATGAAAACCACATTCAAAAGCACTATCTTTTTCTTGATAAGGATTATGTGGTGAAAAAATTAAATTAACAGCCAGTAATATTATTGCTAATACTGGTATTAAAAAAAAAATAAATGTTGTCGTTGTCATGTTAAATTTTTTATTTATATTTATATTTATATATATATATATATTTATATATATATATATATATTAGATTATCTAATTACTTTATTAACTATTATTTATTTATTACGTAAAAAAGTCATTTTATATAATTTAACTTATATTTTATATAACTTTTAGATACATATTTATTTTAGTTTATTCTAATATTTTTAATTATTTTACTATATTTTTCAATAAGAAAGCAACTTTAACATTTTATTTATTATATTTTGCTATTAAGCTACATATAATAATAAAAAAGCCATCATTAAGGCAAATAATCCTGTTGCTTCAGCAAAGGCAAATCCTAAAATGGCATATGAAAATAATTGCCCTCTTAATGAAGGGTTTCTAGCCACCCCTAATATTAAAGCTCCGAATACTACACCTATACCTATTCCTGCTCCGATTAAACCTGTTGTAGCCATACCTGTACCAATTATTCTAGCTGATTGTAACATTTAAAAATTTTATTATTTATTGTGATTAAAACCTGTTAGTACCTCTATAAGCACTTACAGTTTTTGTGTGTATATACTTAGATAAAATCTTAATTTTTTAAGGGTATTTATTAGAAAATTAAGTAAAATCCTAAATTGATATATTCAAATAATTATCATAAAATATATGATGTTTATATATATATTATTACTTATAACTATAACTATATTATCTATATCTAGGTCTAGGTCTATGACTATCAATTCTATATGTATCAGGGTCTTCGTCTGAACCCATTTCTGAACCTGATTTTCAATCTAAATATAAATTTAAATCTAAAGTTGATTCTGAATATCTTTCATCTATACGCATGTTATTTACATACTCTGCTGCTATAATACACCCTTTTTGATTTAAAGGTAGTAAATATGTTGTATTTATTTTATCCTTTAAATCACCTGGTTTTGCTTCTTGTTCTATTAAGGGTATTACATTCAGCGTATCTTGACATGCAATTGATAGATGGTATTTATACGAAATCACTTTACCTAATTTTCTATATACACTATCATAAAATGCTAGTGTATCTAGTGTATTAATAGGTTTTTCTAGATTAATCATATCATATACAAAATTATAAAGATGTATAGTAAAAGAATTATAATTATAAAGTTTATTTCCTATATCATACCCAAATATTTCTATTAATAAATCTTTATCAACAGTAAGACCTTTACCTCCGTATTTACATACATCTGTAATAAAATCAAAATTGTTTCATTCTTTTACCATTTGTTCAACTGATAATTCTAGTGCTAATTGATCAGCTGATAATTGTACTATTTCTTGATTTTTTATTATTAAATCAAAACCTAATTCCGTTAAACCTATAAATTGTTCCATTTTTTTTTTATTTATATTTATTAAGATTAAAACCTTTTAATTACCTATGTAATTATAGGCAGTTATTTACTATTTTATTTTTTTATATTGTTATTTGAACCTTTTAGATATCTATATAATTATAGGCAGTTATTTACTATTTTTATTATTATTAATAATAATATTGATGATAAATCTCATCTATTTATAAAAATTTATTTATTTTGATCCTTTTAAATCAAATATAAATAAATTATATTTATATTTATTCTAATTTTTACTCTTTTGAGTAAATTATTACTTATAGATTTAATCATTATAATAACAATTTCATATATAAATTTATTTAAATATTTACGATTTGGATTAATCTGATAAAATTTAATACTTTTTAATTTAACGGAATTATATTATATATATATATATATATATGTTTATTACACTAATATAATTATATAATAATAAACAATCGTAAATTTTATTTACGATTGTAAAGGTAAACTAGCAAAAGCATGTGGTTTAGGTGGACTAGTTAAACATCATTCTAATGAACTATTATTTCTAGTGAATAATACTTGGAATGTATCACTAAATAATTGAGGTGTTAATCAAGGATATCTTGAAACTGCTTTACCCTCTGTTAATTGTTTGTATATAATAGTTAAAAAGTATCATGTAGCTACTACACTAATAATTGAACCTATACTACTTAGTAAGTTTCAACCATAGAAAGCATCAGGGTAATCACTTATTCTTCTAGGCATTCCTTGTAAACCTAAGAAATGTTGTGGGAAGAAAGTAAGATTAACACCTACAAACAAGATTCAGAAGTGAACTTTAGCAGCAAAATGATCATAAGATAAACCTAATAATTTAGGTATTCAGAAATATCAACCACTAAATAAAGCAAATACAGCACCCATAGATAATACATAATGGAAATGAGCAACTACATAGTAAGTATCGTGGAAAGCAACATCTAAAGAAGCATTAGCTAAAACAACACCACTTAAACCACCAATAGTGAATAAAACAACAAAACCTAATGCAAATAACATAGGAGCTGTTAAATGTAATGAACCACCGTAACATGTAGCTAATCAACTAAATATTTTAATACCTGTTGGTACAGCTATAATTAAAGTAGCAGCTGTGAAATATGCTCTTGTATCTACATCTAAACCAACTGTATACATGTGATGACTTCATACTAAGAAACCTAAAACACCTATAGACATCATAGCATAAACCATACCTAAATAACCGAATACGTTTTTACCTGATGCAGCTGCAATAACTGTACTTATTATTCCGAATCCTGGTATAATTAAAATATAAACTTCAGGGTGTCCGAAAAATCAAAAAAGATGTTGGAATAAAATAGGATCTCCTCCACCTGCTACTTCAAAGAATGATGTATTAAAATTTCTATCAGTTAAAACCATAGTTATACCTCCTGCTAATACTGGTAATGATAATAATAATAACACTGCTGTTATTATTACTGCTCAACCAAATAAAGCTAATTTATGTAAACGTATTCCAGGACTTCTCATATTTAAAATAGTTGTAATAAAATTCATAGCACCTAACATACTACTTATACCACTTAAGTGTAAACCAAATATAGCTAAATCTACACTTGGTCCACTGTGTGATTGTATTCCTGATAAAGGAGGATATAAAGTTCAACCTGTACCAGCTCCATTTTCTATTGTTGCAGAAAATACAAATAATAATAAACTAGGTACTAATAATCAAAAACTTATATTATTTAATCTGGGAAATCTTGTAATATTTATGATTATTATTATTATTAATATTTATTATCTCTTAAATATTTTAAGATATAATTAAGCTAATTATTTTTATTTTTCGTTAATATAATTAGCACTAAATAATTTCTTACTTAGATGGACTATGTCTTCATCCATTATATAATAATGGAGCTTCGCATGTAGTCTCTGAGGATCCTACTTGTAATTTTTATTACTTTGGTTTCCTGCATATTCTTCCCATGTATACATAAGTATTACGACTAATTCAGTTGATAATACAATTTTTGTAATATATAAACTTCAATTAGGTGTCTATGTATCTGTTAACTGGAAAATTAATTCCATTTTCGAGAAATTCCATGCATATAGCGAAGTAATAATTAAAAAGTTTACACTTTTAACGGCATTTACCCTTTTTTTTTTGGGATTATATTATATATAATTTCCTATAACTCTATTCTTTATTAAGGGATTATACTAATTATAACTATTTAATTAAAAACATTCCTCCACAGGATATACCACAATGGGTTAAGCAGATAATTTATTCAAATATTATTAATTATAATAAGTTAATTTTTTATTTATATTAATTTTGATTATATATTTTTCTGTATAACGTTTATTTTCAAATAAATCTACTAAATATGTTTTATAGTTACTATCTATATAAAATATATTACTACTTTTATAGTTTTTAGTAAATTATTATATATAATATTCCCAAGGAGAACCTTTTTCTTTTGCCATATCTGGCCCTCCTACTAATAATGGTAATAAAAAATTTCCAAAACCTCCTATTAAAGCTGGCATAACCATAAAGAAAATCATCATTATAGCATGAGCTGTTATTATACTATTATATAATTGGCTATCTGCTATATATTGAACACCTGGTGCTGATAATTCTAATCTTATAAGCACAGAAAAAGCTGTACCTAATAAACCTGAAAATAATGCAAACATTAAATATAATGTTCCAATATCTTTAGCATTAGATGATAAGTATCATCTTTCTTGTCATTCTGTTGGTTGTTTAAATGTTAAAAATGATGTAGTATTTTCTTTAATAGACATTGTTGAAAATTTTCTACTTGTACCATATTTATAATTGAGATCTAAAATCCAAAATCATATACGTTTGTATACCCTTAATAACATTAATATAGTTCCTATATTAATGTTATACACGGTTTCTATATTTATATTTATACTTATATTTTTATTTTTATATTATCGTTTTATTTAATATATACCTTAAATTTTTCCTTTTTTGTTTTTATATTATCTATTAGTTAATAAAAACGACTAAAACTTTAACTAATACTGGATGGATACCTAGAATTGAACTAGGATATGCTATGCCACATACAGCTGTTCTACCTTTGAACTATACCCACCTATAGATTATTATTTAATTTTTTAATCTATATTCTTATTTATAATTAACACTATAAGCTATAGTTACTATTTACGATTTATTTTATTTCAAATTAATTTATTATATATAAATATTATTAACTGTTTATATTAGAAAGAAATAATTCAATTATATACACAAATATATATTTCATATATATATATATATATAAGTAAACAATAATCACCTCCAAAAAATAGCTAAATTAAAAATGAAATAGCCGGGAGAGAAACTCGAATTCTCATTCTTAATTCATGAAATTATTGTTCTACCTATTGAACTATCCTGGCTAATATATTATGTTGGGGCGACTCGAACACCCAATAATAAATACCAAAAATTTATGACTTACCGATTAGTCGACAACATATAAAAAATATGGGTAACAAGACTTGAACTTGTAAAGTTAGACTATCCCGGCCTAAGCGGAACCTGGTTACCTTATTTCAGCATACCCATAAAATAATGCTCGAGATAAGACTTGAACTTACAACCTAATCAACTTCACTGACCCGCTCTACCAATTGAGCTTCTCAAGCTAATATGGAGTTATCAGGAATCGATCCTGAAATAACGATATGCAAAATCGCCGTTTTACCAGTTAAACTATAGCCCCTACCCGAGAAACGATTCGAACGTTTACGACTTGCGTCACTTAAACTTAAGCTAAGACTGTCTACCAATTCCAGCACTCGGATTATATAAGACTAAAATGACTTGAACATTTACTCAAACCATCATGAGTGGTTCGCTTTACCGATTAAGCTATAGTCTTTTTGCGGATTTAGGAGTTGCACCTAAATTTTATGGGCATGAGCCATATATGTTACTATTACATCAACCCGCATATACTATATATAAACTATAAGTTTTTTATTTTATAAATTTTTTATTTAAGAAATAGGTGATTTGAACACCTGACCTTTCGTGTGTAAAACGACTGCTCTACCAACTGAGCTAATTTCTTTCAACCCAAGGGAGGTTCGAACTCCCGCACTAACAGTGAAAATGTTATGTCTTAACCAACTTGACCATTGGGTCTTATAGCCCAGTACAAGTATTGCACTTGTTTCTACCGATTACAAAACGGTTACATTACTTTTATGCTAACCAGGCTTTCATTAGATATACATAATATTAAGTATATTATTAATTAGTACTTTATGTCTAAAAATCTTAAGATTAGTACAACTAAAGCCTATTAATTAATATGTTTTAGATTATTAATTAAACTCGTAGTGTTCTACTACGTTTAAAAGTATCCTAAAGTAAGCTTCGCGCTTAAATGCTTTCAGCACTTATCTTTAACTGACGTAGCCTTCCTGCCATGCCTATGCGAACTATTTACTTAAGTATAAGTAAATGATATATCATATTATGATATATAACATAAACAATAGGTAAACCATAGGTCAATATACCCAACTCCTTTCGTACGAAGGGGCTATTTTTATTCTACTTTAATTTCCTCTAGAAGATAGAAACCATACTGTCTCACGACGTATTAAACCCAGCTCATGTAGCTCTTTAATCGACGAACAGTCGAACCCTTCATGATTTTTGCATTCATGTGGATGAGCTAAGCCGACATCGAGGTGCCAAACCGCGCACTCAATTTGTACTCTCTTGCGCAAATTAGCCTGTTCAATTTTGTTATCATAAAAGTTTTCTTTTACTTCCAATTTTTTCAAATTGGTTCAGACTATTTCATCATTTTTATTAATTATAATTAGGTTAATATTAATTTATTAAACTCCACTCACTCAACCTTTAACTCCAAAAGATCCTATACGTGATTTAGAATTTAATTTTGTATATTGTAAATTAGGTTTTTCATTTCCTCTTATTAAAGATGAAGGATAACCTTGAATTGTTGTATATGTATTTGCTAAATTACCTTTATACTTAAATTTATATTGTGATCTTGAAGCTGTATAACGTTTAGTTAATCTTCCTGCTGCTTCTAATCTTACACCTGATACTCTTTTATATTTTATATCATCTAATATTACTTTTTTTAAATTATCTGAATTTTTTTTATTATATTGCATTAATTTATTTAATAAATTATTTGTAGTATCTATATTATTTATATTAAATAAATTTTCTAAGTTAAAATAATATTTAGATCTTCCATTTAAATTTACTTTTTTAATTTTTGCTTTTTTTACTAATTCTCTTAAATATCATAATAATTCTCTTTTTTTTCTTAATTTTAATACCATTGGTTGTGTATAGATATCACTATTAAAATATAAGTATTTTAAATTTATTATATTAAATTCTATATTTTTTTTATATATTTTTTTTATTAAATCAATTAAACCTTGTATATATGAATTTTCAAATTTTGCTTTATTTATATAAAGTAATTGTTTATAATACATATAATATTTTAATCTTTTTATTGATTTTTTTATATAAGTTTTATAATAAATATTTTGTATTTTAAATACTTTTGAATTATATTGAGGTAAAACATTTGTTAATGTTTTACTTTTATTTTGTTGTTGACTTAATATATTCATACCTTGAGATCTTATTAATTGTAATTTTTTTATAAATCTAATATTGTTGAATAATCTTGTATATCTTTTTCTTAATTTTGATAAATAATTAAGTTTTTGTTTATTATATACATATAATGTTATATTAACTTTATCATTAGTATGTTTAAATTCACCTTCACTTAAAAATATTTTATTTGTTGATAATTTTCTATTTCTACGACGCAATCTAGAACTTCTTAATTTAGATTCTATATTTAAATTATATGAATTAAAATAACCTTTTATTAATTTCATTACCAATCTACTTGCAACAGGTATTAAACTTATAGTATTTTTATTATACACATATATACTATTTTTTCAATCTCTTACAGCAGGTACAAAATCTTTATTATAAAAACTTATATTTTCATCATTTAATACTTTTTTTTTATGTGTATTTTTTAATTTAGATTTTATAATATTTAACATTTTAATCTATATTTTTTATTTTTAATATTAATATATCTAATTATATAATATTAAGCTTGATATTAAATCAAGTCTATTTCATTATTAAAATTTTAATAATAATTATACATATTATTATATAATTAATAAAAATGTTGGGCATAATTAAAAGATTATTGTTAGCAATACTCACTTTTAGTCGTTGAACGTTCTTATTTTTAAGAAAAGTAATATATAACTACTATTTCATTGCTAAAAATAAGTTTCGCTTCAAATATACTTATAAATATAAGTTATTTTTGAAATTTACCCAATATATTACCAATATATTTAATATTGGAGGACTTACAGTTATAAATCCCTAGCGTAACTTTTTCTATAATCCAAGACCTTTCCTTAATGCATCTTGTGATCATATGCCCCGCTTACGCGACTGATAGACTTGTAGGTCAAACAGTAAAGCAAGATTTAGCCATTAAACTTTTAAAGTATAATTAATCATCATATTAATTAAGATAATATACAAAATTAATATGATAAAAAACTTTTAAATATTAAAGTTTTAAATACATCTATTTACCATATAGTTAAAATCTTACTTAGAATAAAATAAATATTAAACTTAATTTAACAATAACTGTATATTTATAATAATAAATATAACAAATTAAAATATTTGTAATAAATTTACAAATTTACATTATGAACTTTGGATATACCCAGGTACTTTTTGTGGGATCTGTGCCCCGCATAAACTGCCTTCCAATCTTCAAAAGCATATAAAAGGAAACGAATAAAGGTGTTTCATTGTTATCGAGCAACTACCTTATACACTCGTAAACATCCTATATTTTAACTTTTGCAACTGGTAACAGTAAAGCTGCATAGGGTCTTCTCGTCTATCTAGAGGTAAACAGTATCTGCACTGCTATTCCAATTTCACTGAGACAATCATCGAGACAGCTGTTGTATCGTTATGTCATTCATGCAGGACCGCATTTAACGGCCAAGGTATTTCGCTACCTTAGGACCCTCATAGATAAGGCCGCCATTCATCGGGGTATCCTACGATACCTTAGTTATATACTAAGGTATATTCGTTACCCTGCCGACATTGGGCAGACATCACACTCAATACTTTGATATTTTATCTTTGCAGAGTGCTGTGTTTTTATTAAACAGTCGTACAACATTATTTTATGTTTCCTATTATTATTTATTTAATTATATCATATACATATTTCTATATATATGTTAAATATTATAATAATGGCCCTCCTTATCCCGAAGTTACGGTAGTCAATTTGCCGAGTTCCTTAATGATTGTTCACTCAAACGCCTTTGTATTCTCTACTTGCTTACTTGTGATAGTATCTAGGTACGGTATATATATAACCTTATTATATATATATATTTTACTGTATAATTTTATTAAATTATACTTTATACAATCTTGAAAACTTTAACAAGAAATTATATAACTGTAATTAAAATATATATATAGTTTAGTATAAATTTTTCCAGAACCTTTATTACTTGATAAAGGTCTTATTTTTTACTTAAATAAGGTAGTATTAACTTTAATACTTTACATATATAAATATCATCAAAATTACCATTTGATTAATATATTTAGATACCGAAAATTAAATATAATACCATAAGCTTAAGGCGAGGTTATTCCTTTTTCGTTACTCATGTCAGCATTCTCTCTTGGATTATATTGATAAATTATTTTTATTTAATTTATTGATAAATTATTTTTATTTAATTATTTATACTTATTATATCTTTGAAGTAATAATAAATAATATATATCCAATGTTCCGCTACCCCACATTTACAATATATATAAATATATATTATAATATGTGTACAAGGTTTTGGTATATTATTTAGATCCGTTAAATTTTCGGTGTTTATTACTAAAATTTATTCAGTGCTCTGTTACGAGGTCTTCAAAAAATGGCCGCTTCTAAGCCTATTTCCTGATTGTATTAATAAAAAACATCCTTAATTTCACTCAATAATAATTTTGGAACCTTAACTCTTGTTCTGGGCTGTTTCCCTTTTGACATACAACCTTATCGCACTATGTCCGATTATTCTACATTCATCTTTGCCATTCCGAGTGCAAATACTCTCCAGTAAAGTCACTACAACCCCCCGATGTTGATAAAATCATTTGATATTATCCGAGATCACAGTTCTGTACCTGCTAAGATGTTAATAGAATTACCTACTCATATAGGTTTCGCGGAAAACCAGCTATACTAGTCAGTTTTGTCTTTCACTAACTTACCACAATTCCTCGGATATCTATACAACGATAACCCGTTCGGGCTTTTACAACCCTGACCATGGTAAGATCACTAGCCTTCGGGTCTAATTTTAGATACTAATTCATTTTTTCATAATTGGTTTATCTAAGCTAATTACTTTATAATCTTTGCTTGCATCTAAAATTAACTTGCTGACCCATTATGCAAAAGGTACGCTCTTATTTTTTATTTAAATTTTATTCGAGCTGCTTATAAAACTACTATTTCAAATTTTACCTCACGGTACTTTTCACTATCGCTTATATATCATATTTAGCCTTAGAAGAAGGTTCTCCTTTACTCAAACAGATTTTAATCCATTTTACTTAACAGTTTTTGTTATAGGCTTTTATTTATTAGTTTACACTAATAAATAATCTCGTTTGATTTCTTTTCCTAAAGTTACTAAGATATTTCAATTCACTTCGTTTATTATTTGATTTCTCTTAGAATCCTAGATTTACCTAGTGATTTATTTCTTTAATATATAGCTAATTATCCTTAATAGTTTCTTTCTATACTCATCTTGATTTCTCAAGATATATTTTATATATCACCTTTATTGCAAGGTATTTTTTATCTTATATTAATAAATTCAGGTTATTATGATTCGAACATAACAATTTCTCAACCCAAATGAGATGCCTAACCACCTGGCTCTAACCTGTTTAATTTTTTATTTATCTCGCTATTCAGAGAGTATATGATTCGAACATATGAAAGTATTACCTTTAACTAGTCTCAAGCTAGCCGCCTTAAACCACTCAGCCAACTCTCTTTATTTTTAGTATTTTGATTCTTCAGTGACTCGAACACTGAACATATCCTTATCAAGAACACACTTTACCGATTAAGTTAAAGAACCTACAACCAGCAGTTTTATATTTTATCTATGTTTTTATATTTAAATATATTTTTTCTTATTACTTTAGTTTAAAATAAATAATCGATTCATACAATCTATATTATCTTTAAG
>JAMABB010000060.1:17699-27817 GCA_023625095.1 Aspergillus sp. S2111Y
TACAAGAGTACTTAGACTTGAACTAAGAAATATAAGGTTGAAGCTTACAGTTTTACCTATTAAACTACACTCTTCGGAAAAGAGATGAATCGAACATCTACGTGTTAAACACAATATTTAGCAAATATCTTACCCTACCAATAGCAACTTTTCCTTAATTGGTTTAATTTTTTTTACTAATTATTACGTTTACTAACGGGCTAGGCCGGACTTGAACCGGCATAAACTTCCTTGACAAAGAAGTGCTTTACCTATTAAACTACTAACCCATTTACGGCTAGTCGAATTCGAATCGACACATCTTAGGTGGTAGCTAAGTAGTCTACCATTAACTTATAGCCGTATTTTTAACACATATTGTTTACATTTATTAATGTGTGTTTTTTTTATTATATTATGACTAGTCGAATTCGAATCGACACACTTCGTGTGGAAGACGAACAGTCTACCATTAACTTATAGTCATTAATAATATAAGACTTATAGGATTCGAACCTACATTATAATGATTAAAAGTCACATGTTTTACCTTTAAACTAAAGTCTCTTAAATATTTATATATATTAAAAATTAAAAAATAAATATTTTAAATATATGGTATATATTTAAAATTTAATAACCTCAGTAATATACTGATATATATAAAAATAATCATACAACATCTACAAAATGTCAGTATAAGATACCTGATTCATAACCAAGATGATGATGATCAGTTAAATGATAAGCTACTAAACGTCATAAACCTACTGCTAAAAATGCTGTTCCTATAATAACGTGTAAACCGTGGAAACCTGTTCCAAAATAGAAACATGAACCATAAACACTATCAGATATTGTGAATGATGATACTGAATATTCTACACCTTGGAAGAATGTAAATATTACTGCTAATACTATTGTTACTAATGTTCCGTATAAGGCTCCTTTTCTATTTCCCTGTATTAATGAATGGTGTGCATAAGTTATAGTTACACCTGATGATAATAAAATTATTGTATTTAATAATGGTAATTCAAAAGGATTTATACCTTGTATACCTAATGGAGGTCATTGTGCTCCTAATTCTACACTAGGTGATATAGCACTATGGAAAAATGCTCAGAATATAGCTAAGAAGAAAAATACTTCAGATATAATAAATAAACCTACTCCTAAATTTAATCCTTTTTGTACAGCATTAGTATGATTACCTAAATATGTACCTTCTGATATTACATCTCTAAATCATAGACCCATAACATACATTACATTAATAATAGCTACTGGTACTAAATATTGGAACCCTTCGAAACCATGCATAAAACAAACTGTTGCAGTTGTAAGTACAAATAATGAAATACTAGTAAATAGAGGTCAAGGTGATGGAGACACTAAATGGAAAGGATGATTTTGAAAATTTCTTTTTGATTGATGTATCATTTTTTTTATTTTTTTTTTAACAAGTTTTCAATAATTATTTTTGTTTTATAGTGATTATTATAGCTCCTACCATACCTAATAACAATATTACTGAACTTATTATCAATCATATTGAGTAGTTAGTATACATTAGATTACCTATACCTGTTATTTGTGTAAACTCAATTAATGAGTTATCTCAACCTTTACTACTTACATATCCTATTTCTTGATTTAAACTTACTATATTTGATTCATTACTTATTTCTATATTATACAATCCTGTTAATCTATTTGATAAAGATGATATTATTGTTTTATCTGTTAAATTACAAGGTAATACTTGTCCTATTATATAATAAAATAATAAAACTGTTAAAATAGCTAAAGGTATATCATTATTAGTTTCACTTAAAAGTTCAGATATTCTAATATTTATTAACATTAATATAAAAAGGAATAAAATTGAAATAGCACCTACATATACTAATATATAAGATAATCCTAAATAATTTATCCCAGCTAATATTAATATACCTGCTACATTTACAAATAAACCTATTAAAAATAATACAGATACTACAGGGTTTCTACTTATAATTGTAAATACTCCAAATAATATTGATATTATATATAATATATCTAAAAATTCTACTTTAAATCCATTAGTTATATAATCATTTATTAATAAAATATCTAATAATCCATTAGATACATTATCGTTATATATTAAATAATTATTCATTATAATTTAATTTAATTGCTCTTTCATTATTTCTATTATATCTAGAAAGTTATTAGGAAGAAAAGGAATCGAACCTTCGACGACTGATAGTCATTGAGTTTACAGCTCAACCCGTAAGACCAACATACGGACCCTTCCTTAATATTTTATCTTATACTGGATTTGAACCAGATTGAAAAAATTTTATATTTTTTTTTTTCAATTTACCTTTTAAAGATAATACATATATATATATTTATTTATATATATTTAATATAATAAACATATATTTTTTTATATACATATATGTATAT
Source organism: Aspergillus sp. S2111Y (assembly GCA_023625095.1). Classification (NCBI taxonomy): domain Eukaryota; kingdom Fungi; phylum Ascomycota; class Eurotiomycetes; order Eurotiales; family Aspergillaceae; genus Aspergillus; species Aspergillus sp. S2111Y. Next base: position 20,139 of record JAMABB010000060.1, read on the forward strand.
TTAAATATTTATTGTTAATGTTAATTCATCCCGTGCAATTTCCATTACACGAACCATATTTCGACTTAACACCAATCAAAGTCATGCATACGAAAATTTAACTTATAAATTTATATAACTAATTAAATATATTAAAAATATAAGCAAATCAAACTTCTTGCACATACTTCTTTCAGCGCCTGACGAGTGGTTAGTACCCAACTGATTTTAAATTCACCGTGACGATGGTGATTCACGATTACTAGTAATTCCTTATTCATGTAGTCGAGTTACAGACTACAATCCATATTATATCCTTTTTTGGGGGATTAGCTCAATTTCACAAAATCGCATCCCTTTGTAAAGGCATATGTGGCACGTCTATAGCCCACAGTATTAAGGCCATGATGACTTGTCTTAATCCCTATTATCTAACCTATATATTGGCGATCCACTTTATATATATAAATAAAGTGAGGGTTTTCGTTAATTAAAGGACTTAACCAGATCTCACGACATTAACTAAAGACAGCCGTGCAGCGCTTGTATAATATTCAAACTGTGGTAAGGTTTTTCGCGGGTCATCGAATTAAATAACATACTTCACTACTGGTCTCAGAAACGGTCTAATGATTTCAGTTTATATGTTGCCATATTACTCTTGAGGTGGAATGCTTACACTTTCATTTATAGACTAAATTTATATCTAGTCTATGACATTCATCATTGTCTGCTTGGACTACTAGGGTATCTAATCCTTCTCGTTACCCAAGCCTTCGTCCCTCAACGTCAGTTTTTACATAGAAGGATGCCTTCGCCGTTACCAGTCTCTCTGAGATTATTCATATTAAATCACTACTCCAGAAATTCTTCCTCCTTTCATAAAACTCTAGTAAACAAGTACTCATTTAGAGTTTAATTTACCGTCTAGGTACCCTTTAAACCTAATAAAGATGATTAACACTAGTCTTCTACGTATTACCGCGACTGCTGGCACGTAGTTTGGTCAAGACTTATAAATAGAAAATTGTCATTATCATTATTCTATTTAGAATTTTATACGACTTAATCGTTATTGTATTATTATAATACACTTTCATTCTTCCAAGTTACTGGTTCAGCCTTTCGGCCATTGACCAATATTCCTCACTGCTGTACTAAAACGCATTGGGGTTTTTTCAGACCCAATGTGGTCGATCGACCTCTCAGTCACGACTACGGATTTAGCTAGTAAAGTCATTACCTTTACTACTACTCACCGTGATAATAATTAACATCTTAAAGCGGACTTTTATTTTCCTTTTTTTTTATAAGGGATTTTCCCCTTACTTTAAGGTAGCCAAATTATCTTTTACTCACCTGTACACCACTACTACTTAGTTTTTTAACTAATTAGTCGTTCGATTAGCATGTGTCAAGTACTTGGACAGCGTTCAATCAGAGCCATCATCAAACTCAAAAATTTTTTTTTGGTATAGGTCTTAGGTATATAAATATACTTATACCTATACCTTTATTGTCAGATATTTTTATTTTTGATTAAATTAGTTTAGTTATTTCCCCTATTATTTTTATTGTAAACTTATTAATTTATATCTAATTTTTATCTGTAGATTTTATCTACTTATCTATTTCGTATAAAGATATAATTAAGCCGGTTTCTGTTAAAAAAGATTTTTTTTTTATTATAATTCTAAATTAGTACTAAATATAGGGGTAGTGTTCGCAATTATTAATTAAATAATTAAAAAATTATTTAATTAATAATTATTAGTTTCTGTTAAATTCCTTATATTTTTATATTGCTTATTTTAGCTTATATACTTAATTAGTATTGGACTTTCCTTTTCAGAAAATTTCTATATCTTTTACATATTACGTGTATGCTAATTAAAGCCTATATACTTAATTAATATTGGACTTTATTTTTTATGTAATTTACATTATTAAATTAAAGTAAATAATTTACGTATTAATATATAATTAGTGTAAATCTAATCCATCTTTAATGTAAGAACAAGTTAAAACTACAAAAACTTGAGCTTGAATGAATGCAATAGCTAACTCTAATCCAGAGAAAGCTATAATAAATGCTAAAGGTATTAAACCTAAAAAGAAGAATAATATACCACTAGTCATTATATTATATGTAAATCCACTTAAAATAGATAAAAGCATGTGTCCTGATAAGATATTTGCTGCTAATCTTAATCCTAAAGAAACATTTCTAGATAAATATGAAATAAATTCTATTAAAACTAATAAAGGTAATAAAGGTAAAGGACAACCTGCAGGTACAAATAATGAAAAGAATTTTAATCCATGTTTTTGTAACCCTAAGAATGTTGCACCTAAAACTATTGTAAAACTCATTGAGAATGTTAATACAAAATGTGATGTTGATGCAAAACTATATGGTACTAAACCTATTAAATTATTTACTAATATAAATATAAATAATGCATATATAAAAGGGAAATATAATTGCCCTTTTGTAGGGTTTAGTTGATTTATAACTATACTATGTACTGTAGCATATATAGCTTCTTGACTTATTGATCAACTGTTTGGTATTATTTTATTATTATTTGTAGCTAATAAATGATAAGCTAATGTTAAAAATAAACCTATTGATAGGTATAATCCTATATTTGTTAAAGATAAATGTATATTACCTAAAACATTTGCATTTATAGAGAATAAATCTCTTATTTCAAATTGGTCTAACGGACTTAATACAAAATGAAACATTTGTCTTTTCTATTAATAAATTTAAATTGTTAATTTATATATAAGTTTATATTTATAAATTATTTATATTGATGCTTAATTTTAATATACGTATATATTTAGAATCCTACAATACTAAATTTTTTAAGTTTTGCTTATTTTTAGTTATTGTGGTAATTATAATTTATTAATATATATACGAGATATAAAAATACGTACAAATCTTGGTAATATATATTTACTAAATGCATATATTAACACTGTTAATGCTAAAAATGCAAATACTACTTGATTTACAAAAAAAAATGGTACTAATTGTGGCATATTTTATATTAAATTTATAGTTTAGTTATAAGCTATCTTAGCTATTTATTTTTACTATTTTACCTATTATGGATGAAGTTATATATATTGTATAACTTAGCCCTTAAGATGAATTGAACATCTATCAAAATATTAACAGTATTCCGCTCTACCATTGAGCTATAAAGGCTTATAATTTACAATATTATTCTTATCTAAGACTCGAACTTAGATCAAAATATTAGAAGTATTTTGCTCTACCATTGAGCTAATAAGAATATAACCCTACCACCCTCTCCTACTAGTTTAAATAATTTATTTGATATTTATTTCCTTTACTCTTATTAAATTGTTTTTAAAAATTTTTTATTTTTATTATACTATGTTTAATTAATATTAATATTTTTTAATTAATATTATAAATTAAAGAAGAAACTGAATAATGTAGTCCATCTAAAATTGGAGCAGGATATATACCAAATAATACAGTTAATATAACAAAAACTAATAACATTATAAATTCTCTTCTAGTCACATCTCCTATATTTTCTATAAAATATATAGAATAAGAACCTCCAAATATTATTCTGTTATACATAAATATAGTATAAGCAGCAGCGAAAACTATAGAAGTACTAGCTAAAACACCTAAAATAGGCATTCTTTCAAATACTCCGTATATTGACATGAATTCACCTATGAAATTAAAAGTTAATGGAGTTCCACTATTACCTAAAGCTAATATGAAAAATAATATAGAGAAAATAGGCATCATTTGAGCCATACCTCTATAATATGTTATTAATCTAGTTGATGATCTATCGTATAAAACACCTCCAGCACATATAAATAAACCTGATGAAACAAAACCGTGAGCTAAACCTAAAACGATTGATCCTTCAATACCTTGTATTGTATTACTAAATGCACCTATTAAATATACAGCTGCATGAGATACAGATGAATAAGCAATAAGTTCTTTAATATCTATTGTTCTTAATGTACTAAAACTAGCATATAATATAGTTATTACACCTATTACATATATAATATAAGTATAATTTAAAGAAGCTTTAGGTAATAAAGGTAACATTAATCTAAATATACCATATAAACTTAATTTTAAAACTATACCAGCTAAAATTATACTACCTGATAAAGGTGATTCAACGTGAGCTTTTAATAATCAAGTATTTAAAAAAATTACTGGAGTTTTTACAGCAAAAGCTATAAATATTCCATAAAATAAAAATAATTGAGTTATATAATTAAAGTTTGCTTTACTTAATGCATCAAAATCTGATGTTCCCATTATAGATGTCATAACAATTATTGATAATAACATAAATAATGATCCAAATAATGTATATAAAAATAAATAAAAACTAGCTCTTACTTTATTACTTGATCCGAATAATCCTATTAATAAAAATAATGGTGGTAATATACTTTCAAAAAAAATATAAAATAATAATACATCTAATACTAAAAATACTGCTAATAATAATGTTTCTAATAATAACATTATTACTATAAATGATAATACATTTTTAGATTGTATAGAGTTTCAATTTGATAATATTGCTATAGGCATTATTATTGTTGTCAATAATATAAAATAAATAGATAAACCATCTACACCTAAATATATATCAAAATAATTAATTTCATAATGTTCTTCAATAAATTGATATTGTTTACTACTAAAATCAAATAATATAAACATTACTAACGAAATTATTAAATTAATTATTGTAGTTACTAATGCTATTGATTTAATTTTTATATTATTTATTATGGATAAACCATAATTAGCTTCTATTGTTACTAATCCTATACCTACTAAAGGTGTTAATAATAATAATAATGACATATATATTGTATATATATATATATAATTTAAATAATTTACTTACTATTTATAAAATGTATATTACCTTAGATAATGTAATATACATTTTATACTTTTTTACTTATTGTACGCCAATTAAGTTAGATATAGTTAATAAGAATAATTAATTTAATTTATTCTTAAAAAAAAAAANTATAATAATGAAATATTAGTAGGGATTATACCTAAACCATATACGATACAAGGTATTAATACAACATAAGCTATTATTATAGGTAATAATACAGTTCAACAAACAGACATTAATTGATCAAAACGTATTCTAGGGAAAGAAGCTCTAACTCAAATAAATACAAATATTAAAAAAGCTGTTTTTAATGCTAAATTTAAAGGAGAAGAAGAAATATGTACAAATATATCAAATAAAATAGTATTATTAACATTAATAAATAAACTTAAAATATTAATAAATATATCTAAAGGTATAATACTTAAATAACCACCTAAAAATAAAATACTATTTAAAACACAAATTAATACTATACTAGCATATTCAGCTAAGAAAAAAAACACAAATATACTAGCAGAATGTTCTGTCATGAAACCACTTACAAGTTCTGATTCTGCTTCAGCTAAATCAAAAGGAGCTCTATTAGTTTCTGCTATAGAACCTATAAAGAATACTAAAAATAAAGGTAATAAAGGAAATAATAAATTTACTACTCTTTGTGATTCTATTATAGTAATTACATTTAAACTACCTGTTAATAATATTACTAATAAAATAACAGAGCTTAATATTAATTCATAACTAATTAATTGAGCTGTACTTCTTAATGAACCTAAAAATGCATATTTGGAATTTGCTGATCAACCTGCTAATAATATACCATATGTAGCTAAAGAACTAACAGCTAACATATATAATATACCTAAATTATAATCTGATATATATAAACCTGAACCAAAAGGAATTACAAGATAACCTAATAATGCAAAAATTAAAGTTATTATAGGACCCAAGAAAAACAATACTACATTTGCTTGAGTTGGTGCTATATATTCCTTTAATAATAATTTTAAAGCATCGGCAAATGCTTGTAATAAACCATAATAACCTACAGCATTAGGACCTAATCTTCTTTGCATACTTGCCATAGTTTTTCTTTCTGCTACTGTTACAAAAGCAACTGATAATAAAGTAGGTACTATCACTAATANTTTTTTTTTTTTTTAATAAAAATACTAATTTATTTATAATATACTTTTTGTTATTTATTTTATATTTTTGTTGTAATTTTTTTTTATGTTATTATTTTATTAGATATATAATATATAATAATTTTATCATATTATATATTTTATTATTACATTCAAATATATAGTTTTTTCTATATATTTTGAAATCAGCAATTTAACTATAAAGTATAATATAAATATAATTTATATACTTTTATTTTAAAAGTTCACATATTATGACTTACTATTCTACGTTTTATATAATAATAATGATATAAGATAATATTATAGGAATTTGGAGAAATCGAATCCCTTTATTTTAATTTGTAATCAAAATGTAGAACCATCTACTCAAGTTCCTTATATAAATATATATTTTAACTTATGTATATATATATATATATATTTTTTTTATAATGATAATAAAACAAAATATTATTTAATTAAAATTATTTTTTTGATTTTAATGTTAATTCTACTAAACTATTTTCAATTAAACTAATAACAGGAACTATTATTAAGAAATATGAGAAATATAGAACAGTAGATATTTGTCCTAATTCAATGAATGGTGTTTCAACGTGTTTAGCACCTATTTGCATTAATATTAAAAAATTAGCAACAAAAATATAAAATGCTACTTTACTTAATGGTCTAAATTGTACTCCTCTTAATTTAGATAAATCAGTTATAGGCATAACCATTAATGCTAATATAGCAGCAAACATAGCTATAACACCTAATAATTTATTAGGTATAGATCTTAAAATAGCATAGAATGGTAATAAATATCATTCTGGTACTATAGCAGGTGGAGTTTGCATAGGATTAGCCACAACATAATTTTCACTATCACCTAATGCATTAGGCATAAAGAATACAAATATTGATAATACTATAAAGAATATAAATATAGTTATTAAATCTTTAAATATAAAGTAAGGAGCAAAAGGTAATCTATCATAATTTGCTGAAATACCTAAAGGATTTCCAGATCCAACTGTATCGTGCATAGCTATTAAATGCATTAAAGCTAATGCTGCTAATACAAATGGTAATAAAAAATGTAAAGCAAAAAATCTATTTAATGTTGCATCATTAACTGAGAAACCTCCTCATATGAATTCAACAATATCTTGACCTATTCAAGGTATAGCACTCATAAGGTTAGTAATAACTGTGGCACCTCATAAACTCATTTGACCATAAGGTAATACATAACCTAAAAAAGCTGTAGCCATCATAACTATTAATATAACTGTTCCTATAGCTCATGTTAATGTTCTTGGTGATTTATAAGATCCGTAATATAAACCTCTACCTATGTGTAAATAAACTAAAAAAAAGAAAGCAGATGCTGTATTAGCGTGTAAATAACGTATTAATCAACCATTATTTACATCTCTCATTATATGTTCTACTGAATTAAATGCTTCTGCTACACTAGGTGTATAATGCATGGCTAATGTAACACCTGTTATTATTTGTATAACTAAACATAAAGCTAATAATGATCCAAAATTTCATAAATAACTTAAATTAGCTGGTTGTGGTGAATCTATTATATACGAATTAA
>JAMABB010000061.1:0-24899 GCA_023625095.1 Aspergillus sp. S2111Y
AGATATCTCGCGATTCATGTGGTCTTTTGGTAAAGTCTTATAGGTTTCACGTGACCCTAGCACGAAAACTCTTATACTAGTAATATACTGGTTTATTTCAATTACACTCTTTATACTTAATAATATAATCTCAGACTCTTTCATATATTCACAGAAAGTAATATACTTATTAGATCTTTTCTATTATTTATTTAATTCTCTAGTGTCCCTCGGTTAGTAGGTTATGATATATTCTAATCACTTCTCTAACTATATCTTTAGGTACTATAATTAATCTATTCTATATTATAATTCTGTTTTATTCTTTAAGTTATATCCTATTAAACTTCTAATTCTATAAGTACTTATCTTCTTTTTATGCCTTCTTAAGTTAAATCATAAATTTGTAATTATTGATTATTATTATTGCGGTAAGCTGAGCGTCCTGGTTAAATTATAGTCTGTCCTGTTCTTCCTTTAATAAGTTAGTCTCAGGTTTCTTGATATTAATTATATAGTCTGGTTATCGGCTTAGTATATTAGCAGTAATATTTCTTTTTCTATTAATATATTTAATTCTAAAATTAAACTTAGCAAGATATTAAGCCTATTATACTTATCATCTAATTAACTCCTTGGAGGTTGTAAAGTATATAAGGTTTTTATAATTAGTTTATATAATAACTTTATCTTTAGTTTTTTAAAGATAATATCTCTAATACTTAAATTCTTTAATAATTATAAGTATCTCCCTATCATGCGTGTTATAATTCCGTTCGGCTTGGGTAAGTTATCTTAAGTAAAAGATAATAAATTATAATTTTCTATCTTTTTTTTACTTAAATACTAGCCTGATAGCTCCTCCTAATATATCAGTCTTTATCTATAATTATCTTCCTAGGTTAAATAATATAAGAATAGGAGAGTCTTTAATCTTTTTCTTAATTTTTTTAAAGGCTTCCTGCTTCTCTTATTTTTATTCAAACAGTTAGTTATCTTATAGTAACTTTGTAATTAGCCGTGTTATCCGCGAGTACTTGAATAGGTATCTTTATATATATCTAGTAATTCCTAAGAATTCTTGTACTCCTTTCTTATCGTTTAGTACTGGCTAATCAAGTATCGATTTAACTTTCTCTGGTGGTATCTTCTATCCATTCAGCATAAAGACCATCTCTAAATATTCAATCTTAGTTATATTAAATTTATACTTTTTAATGCTTAAGATTAACTGTACATTTATTATAGTTGCTATAACCTTCCGTACATGAACATTATAGTTCTTTAGATCTTTTGAATAGATAATAATATTGTTAAAATAGACAGTAACAAAGTTATTTAAGTACTCCCGGAGTATATAAGTCATGTACCTAGCGAATTCAGCTAGCAATTACTTCAGTCCTATAGATATAATAATCTATTTATAGAGTTCTATATCTATAAGAAATACTATCTTCTAGATATCCTCTTTATTTATTCTTAGATTGTAATAATCCTACTGAATATTAAAAACAGTTATAATCTTAGCTTCTTACAGCAAGTCTCTTTTCTATTCTATATACAGTGCTTTATTGGCATCATTAATTATTATACTATTTAAAGGTCAGTAGTTATAGATAAGTCTTTATTCTCTATTTTTCTTTAGTATAAATATATTTCTTGATAAGGTGCTTGATTTTGATTCTCGAATATATCCTACTCGCAAGAATTTCTTAATAAACTCCTGTTCTTGCTTTAACTCATCCCTTGATTATTAGATTTATTTGACTTGTCTGAGTTCTATTTCTAGTTATAATGGTATCCTCGCTTCATAGCATGCTTCATGTTATGGTAGTTAGTAATCTGGTTTTATAAATAGGTTAAGGAACTTATAGTATTTTTCTAGTAATAATTTTTTAACCTTAGCAAGTTCTTCTTTATAAATCTCTTTTAGTTTTATCTGTCCGGTTATCATTCTATACTCCTGGTTTGGTTTAGTTTATTCTGTTTCTTTATTTATAGAGTATAGCATCACCTTCTGTTCTTCTATCTTATTAATTAAAGCTTCCTGTACTAATCTTAAATTATAGTATACCGTTTCTCGGTATTCCTTTATTATTTACAGCCAGTAGTCTTATATCCTAACTTCTCTGGTTATCTAATTGATTTCTAGGTTATATTATTATAGCTATAATATTCTAACAACTCTATTGTTCTAACTTCCTTGCGTAGGAATGAGCTTGAACGTAATTCCTTCCGCATGTTCTCTAGTTAGTAATATAAGTTTAGTTATCTATAATTCTAGTCCTTTATACAAGAGCCCTTCTCTAAATCTATAAATTTTCTTAATATTTTTAGTTATCTTTATCAGAATTTCATGTCGCGTAGTAAATTCCTGACTGATAAATTCTTTCAAGGCTCCTAAATCTAGAAATAATTTAGCCTTTTCTCTATTAATCATTACATAAATAATAATCGATTCCCTGTTTTTTATTACTGTAAATTAAATCTTTTCCTGATATATATCAAGATATCTTTGATTTACTTTATACTACTTATCCCAGTCATCCTCTTTTCTAGTCCTAGTACTTGGGTAATAAGTATAGTTATCAGCTTAGTAACTTTTATCTTGTAATATTCTATAATTTAGGTGTCCTGGCTCGCTTTACTAATAGTTACAGTCTGGGTCTTCTTTCAGACATTAGTAATTTAGTATTATTAATATCTATAGTACTCGTGGATACTAATCTGTTATAAATTTACTCCTAAAATATTATATATATCCATTATCATAATAAAGTAACTAATAAATTTCTCGATGGTTAAATAGGCTTAGTACTGGGTAATAGACACAGGCGTAGTTCCGCACATAACCTAGTATTCTATTACACAGTTATATTCTACCTGAGTTTAATACTTGTTTATACTCTTCTGTAAGTCATATATTTTATTTTTCATACTCTAGGTATTTACTGAGGGTCTATTTATAGTATTTATTATATTATCTAATATAATTTTATCATATCTGTATTATTACTTCCCAGTACCTTGACACCGCTGGTAGGCAGTTGCAGGCATTATTCTTAGTCTCTTATAGGGATTCTTTCTATTCTTTATTACTAGTAGCTTTATTATCTTTTTCTTTACAATCCTTTTATTACTTTTCTGTTATCTCTGTAATATCAGTTACCGCTAGCTGTTCGTGGAACTTGTCAGCTAGAAAGAAGATCTTATTATCCTCTACCGGTTGATCCTCCTAATTAACTCGAGGCTCGTTCTTAGGTGATTGTACACGTGATTCTTAAGTTAATCTTTCCTCAGGATCTATAAAGCATCCTTCATGTTTCTTAATATTATCCATGGTGCGAATATATTTCTGTAGCTCGGTAAAATCATTATTATTTAATTTATCTATATATCTTTTAAATCTTTCTGCTTCTCTTCGCTAGACATGCACAACCCGCCCCGAAATCCTGAACCCGATCCGCCCCGAACCCGCGCGGGTTCGGGTTCGGGTCAATTATCTGGAACCCGCAGAACCCGCCCCAACCCGCAAAACCCGCATTAAACCTAATATAGTAATAAAATTACTTAAATAGGATAGGGCTAATTATAATAGCCCTAAGTTTATACTATTTAGGTAATTTTATTACTATATTAGGTTTAATGCGGGTTCTGCGGGTTTTTGCGGGGCGGGTTCAGCAAGGCCTTGACCCAATCGGGTTGGGGTGCATGAGGCCTCAACCCGCCCCGACCCGACCCGTATGCATGTCTACTCTTCGCTTTTCTTCTTTTAAAGTATTATTCTTAATAGCATTTATCAAGTACTGAAATACTTATTTCGTAATTACTAATCTTATTTTCTTTATTAGATTATCCTTTTCCTGTCCAGCAGTACTAAGAATATTATTATTAGTCTGGAGTACTTTTATTATCAGCTTAGTTATTATATATATAGCATTAATCTATAAATCATAAATAGCTAATCCTTTTTTCTACTTTAACTAATAGTATCATGCTATATAACCTGGTTTATTATATTTAAAGTACTTTTTAGTAAACTTTTTCTTATCCTTACTATTTCCCTTAAACACAGGGTTAGTAATAGCAGTATTCAGTTATATCTTAATATCTCTATCTCAATCTCTATAGTATTATTTTCTGAATTAGTTTATTCTTAACTAGCCTTATTATTACTTTATCTTATAATAGTACTTAACTAATCAGTTCTTAATTCCAGATACTATATTAATTATCTTATTAAGAGTATTAGATTTATCAGGTATATATATTATCATATTCTTAATTTCCGGTTTAAGGATCTGATAGTACCACGATCTTAAAGCTTTATCTTTCTAGTTAAGGTTTAATATAATTTAGTAAAACTTTAATATAAGTTCTCTAATATTTATCTTAAATCCTTATTTTAGTATATATATACATTATTTAGCGGTTTTCTCAGCATCAGGATCTCCGAAGGCTTTAGTAATTTACTTCTTAAAGTCTTAGTAACTATTAAAAACAGTATTAGTTAAATCCTTTCAGTCACTCGGATCTGTATTATCCTGGTAGTCTCACATGTGTGGTTTAAACTAATCAAAAGCCGGTTCTCTAAGATAGATCCTAGTAAATATAACCTTATCTGATTTATCCGTATCTCTAAGGTTATTAATACGTATATACATGTCTATAGAGATTAGGTATTTTCTTAAGATAGATTACTTACTTTCGAATACTTCCGCCTTATTTACTTTAATACTTTTAAAGATCTGAAGAGAGCTAACTTAGCTTATAAGAGAGTTAATAGTATTACTAAGTTAAATAATCTTTTCAGTATTAGTTAGCTCGCAGCTGGTTTACTTTACAGCAGTAGTAGGCTTTGCATTGTCTCCTATTATAATAATAGATATTCTCTTTTTACTTGAGTCAAGGGTCTGTTATTATCAGATAAGGTCTGCCGATCCTTAGTTATTCTTGATATAAGTAAAAAAGAGTCTTTAATAAGTATATTAATTAAAGAGAATAGAGATGCAGTATAGTCTTATATAACTTTATAAAAGTAGACTAGTTATACTTCTAAAAATAACAGATAGAGAGTAAACTTAGATATAGTTATAATAATGCTATATATATCCTTTATTTATTATATTCTCTCTATACTCAGAGTATATCTATGATATATTCCTCATAGGTCTATCTATATTTCTTTATAGCATGCCTATGCTACTAGACTTCTTTAGATCTAGTATCATAGTATGATTATATATTGATCAGTCTATTATTATTCTGCTGTTGTCACAGCGCTAGCTGCGGCGCAGTAGGTTCATTGGCTGATAATGTCCGTGTTCTCTAACAGATAGAGGATTCTATAAGTTAGAAATTATAGAATTAAATATATACTAAATAGAAGTTTTTATAGATTAGGAATACCTATTATTATACTACTATATAGAATAATTACTAGAAATCTATTATATTCTCTTCCTGCTTCTAGCTACTAATAAACCTGCTATAATAATACTAGATCTATTTATAGATCTATTACTAATATTTCTATATTATTTTAATATAAGTAGTAATATATTAGTAATACTTAAGATCCTGTTAATACTATTACTATATATTATTTATATATAATTTAATCCTGGGTAATAGATTCTATAGTATCTAGGGAATCTAGATAATATAAGAGTCCTGGATAATATTATCTTATTACTAGATTATTTCTACTATCTGCGTATACTCCTGGAGCTTGATAAAATACTTAATTTATAAATATATAATAATTTTTCTAGAATACATGCTCTATTTATAATAATAATAAATAATAATCTATAAACTAGAGATTAGTTAAAAAAATTAATATTCTATAGTATAGGTTAGAATCTACTAGATATATATATATATTATATAAGGATTCCGGACTCTAGTTACTAGTATAAACTTAGGATATAAAATAAAAATAAATTAAAACTAGATTCCCTAACTTTTTTAAGTATAAAAATAGTTCTTGAATTCCTGCTAATTATATATTATTAGCTTTAATATATTATTTATATAGTTAGTTATAGGTAGTAATAATTCTCTATTAAAATTAAATCTATAATTTTAATTAAGTTTTAACTAGTACTATACTCTTTCTAGTTAATAGATATATCTAAAATTTTACCTAGTTTAAATTTAATTAATCCTGAACTAGCTATTTTATTTTAAGCCTGATTACTGTATAAAATTATATAAAGTTATACTTGAAAAAAGTATAAAGTTATATCTTTTCTATAGATACTTATAGCTAATCATGGAATAATCTAGTAAAACCCTAACTACTCCACAGCAGGCAGTCCTACTGCAACTCCCCGCCGCCTGTGGGATAGGGTTAATTCTTATACTTCATTCACCCTCTCATTTGCTCTCTGACTAAATGTCACAACGAGGCGTGTATATTATTGCTCATCTTAGGGTGATCATGATAATGTTATTATCTACCGCCCGATATACTCGAGCTCCAACTTTCTCAGCAGAGTGAATGAGAGAACAGTAAACCCAAAAGAAAGAAAGATCGCAATGTCGCCTTCCCCATCAATCTGCTCAGCAATAATCCCAGTATAATATGTTTGGACCATTCCTAACACAGCCCCCACCCAACCGATCAAAAACGCCGCCAGGCCAGCCAGGCCAACTGGCATGCTGGAGGGATTATTCCATCCCTCAAGGTCATAATTGGAGAATTTCCCGCCACGGAAATAGTAGTGCTCGATGAAAATTATTGCGGCAAAGATCGTGTTGTTATACCCCATCATGGAGAGGATGTTGTTAAGAAACACGAGGAGTTGGCCTTTGCCAGCTATACTTAGGACGAGTGCCGCGGCGAAGGCTACTAAGCTCCAGACGAATCGGGGGATAGCTTGTAGGGGCTTCGCGAATTGTTGGATGGAGAGTGCGGCTGAGTAAATCACAACGGCATTCTGCCCAACTGCTATGTGTGAGTGCAAGTCAAAGAAATATGGGATTGATGGATACTTACCTCCACTCAGCGAGAGCACGACAAGCATGAATTTCACAAATCCGGTCGGCCACATGGCGAACATCATGAGCCCACCAAACCCGCCATCATTGTAGGCAGTAGCCCATGTCGGGTCCACGGCCATCCGAGAGCCGATCAAGGCCCCAATAGTTGTCCCGATGACAGACGGAATTGTCTGCCCAAACGCAATAAGCAGCCAGATCTTCCTTTTCGAGATACTCTCGGGAAAATGGACGCAATAATCTGCCATTAGCCCAGCAAAGGCTACCCCCACCCCGTACATAATGGTAAAATAGTTTAACATGGAAGTAGTCACGGATACGGGCGCGTTTGTCGGCGGCGCAAGGGTGGCTTCATGACCGACTTCTCCGTATATCACGAGGAATAAGATGAAAAAGGGAATCCACTGATACATTTCGACGGCCAGGAGGATTCTATATCCGCCAAAGCTGATTACGATGCTTAGGATGTCGATTATAATAATTCCACCGGTGACTGATACTGAATTGTTTGACACGGATGATAGTACTTCGCCGCCGGCTATTGAGCCAATTGAGGCCCATCCTATCATGCAAAATATGTTTATAGCGGCAATGATTTTTGATGGCCTATATTTGTTAAAGTCGCAACATCCTTTCAAAGACCGGAAAAGAGACTTACCACCATCCCATGCTATACCGAGTGATAGATACCTGTCTGAGGCCAGTTCCCGGTCCTAATGCAGCGCACCATGCCTTGAAAGGAGAAATGTCAGATCATCTGCCTGCGTATCCTGCACATACAGAGGATAGGAAACGCACCGCCACGAACGCACCCAGCAAGTTGGCAAGTGCTAGCATGGGCATTGCCTGTGTCAGAGACAACCCATAAGACCACGGTATAAACCCAGTCGTCAGACCCGCAATACTGAAGGTACCAGCGGACCACCACATGAAGAAAAGAGCCCATAGATTCGGTGGTTTTCGGTCTTCGGGGGCAACGCGCTGTGCACCGTGGCTTTCAACGCCCAGCTTGCGGTCAAGGACAGCTTCATAATAGAGTAGTGTGCCTAGGATACCTCGCTTCCGCTGTATGGCCCCTTCCTCAGCCTCAGAACTTGTTTCTTCGGGTGAGACGGCGAAGGAGGGGGACTTTTCCAGGTCATCCCTTGCGTCGGCCATGGCTCTATGATGAGGTAATGTGCACGAACTTCAATTCGAGATACATATCCCCCAAGAGTAAGGCAGCCCTAGGCAGCAGACTTAGGGAACAAGACAAGATATAGAAAATTCATAATTATTATCTTGCCTATCTGGCCTTAGGCTTCGGTGCCGGCTAATCGGAACAAGCACTCATCGGCACCGAAAACTATTATCCTCTACAAGATATTACCCCAGGTGAAGATATCCCGGAAATGTATAGTTAGCTATCTGTGCTCCCGACGCCACTTGAGGGCTGGACCCGTATTAGAACACGGAGATTCACAGATGCGGGATTCTTGTTCGTGACCCAAACACGAATCGTGCTACAATGTTCATCCATGGGATTATCCTGTAGCCTAGTAGGTGCGTGACGACCCTGTCTTGAGACCGCATAGCAGCGTGATCGGGAAATTGCCCAAGTTCATGCGTACTGTGCGAGTTCCAGCCCCTGGGTGACTGTCGTTACGGAGATGCAAACCATATCCAAGTCGTTGTACATTAAAGTATCCTCAAATCTTGGATGGAAGATGGGAGTATACTATTCTTATCGATGTATTCAGAATATAGATTATACTGTCTTCATGCATAGGCAACATATTGGATATTCCTATTCTATTATTCTGCTGGCCGATGCACCCGTCGGCAGATGCACGCTCGGCGAGGAAGAGTATACAATACTTGTACGACGTTCAGCTATCTCGAAGAAATACTTAGTTGGCTTTCTGATCCAAGCCGAGGAAGGTGGCAACGTCTCGCATATGAGCCGCCCACAGCCCATTAGACCCATGCGGAAACTGTGAGCGCCACTGGATCATCTTCTGACCTCGAGGCGTCATCTGCTCTACAATATGCCGAGGAACCGTAAAGGCGTATGCGTCTTCAGGGGTCAGGTAGCTAGCCATCATGCTGAGAGCTAGACCACGCCGGTACCCATCCTTCGTGACATTGGCACCACCGCCATGGATAAGCTTCGAACTCCAGAGTGCAACATCCCCTGGCTCCATGACAGCCGCTACAGTTCTCTCAGCAGAGTTGTCCATCTGGTTAGGCCACCTGTGGCTCCCCGGCACGACACGAGTAGCGCCCATCTCCTCAGTGAATGCACTGAGCGCAAAGAAGAAGTTAATGCTCGCTTCGGGGCCATCGGCCCCAGTGTGTCGAAAGACAGGCCACTGGTCGTGATCGCGGTGTAGGAACTGAGCCTTATTGCCGGGCCCGATCTCAATGATTTGCGCGGTATTGATCCAGTAAGTCCCTGTCGTGGAATCCTCGCCGGGATTGTTGCCCCCAAAAAGCATACCCGAATCGGCGGAGAAAACCTCGTGGCAGATTGAATGCAGCAGCTCGTCCTCGAGGACAATGTTACGGAAAAATGGGCTGACCCTGATGACGTCCGTGAAGCGTTTTGTATTCTTTCCTAGGCCTTCGGCCGTGGCTTCGTTCTCGTATGTGCCTCCGACGGGGGTCTTTTGGAGCGAGGGCTCGATCTCATTGTTGAAGATTGCCACTTGCTCTGGAGAGAGGTAATTCTTGATGACGACGATTCCGGCCTCGCGGAATGCTTTAATGATTGGTTCTTTGCCTGCTGAGACGCGGATGCCCTGGATGGGGGGCATTTGCTTTGTGATGAAACCCATAATGAATGCTGCAGGATTTGTGGGAGAAGGTGATAAAGGTTATATGATGATTATTACAGCTAGTCAGAGTATAAACGTACGTAGGGCGGGTTTATATCCCCGCACTGACGGTTGACCAGGTTGTTCGTTTGGGCAATATTGCCTTATCTCGGTACCGAGGTCAAATCCCGTGGTTGAATCTGCTCAATAGTCTCGGAGCCGTCTGTATTGAATGATCCTTATTAAGGGTTACTTTGGGATTGCTGTGGTGTAGGTAGTTTCACTGCCTTATGCCAGAGCCGACCCCGCTGCTGGCTTGGACTACCGAAAAGCATACCTCAATGGTATCATAATTGAGGAAAATTCTTGATCCAAGGTTATTAGATAAGGTTTCTTGCCGGTGCAGAACGAAATCTACACTACTGTAGGTAAAAACGTAATTGACCCTGCACCCGTCGTCTAGGGAACTTTCCTGGCGCATTCGCTTGCAGTCCAGACTGAAAACCACGAAAAGTAGTAGCATGCGCGTAGTAATACAATCAAAGTAAAACACGTCCAGAGACGTTGCTATCAGCGAGAATGGTACTTGGAGACCTCCAGGCTCAACCGTTACCTCAGCAGTGGCTGAACAGGTGGAGAAACCCCGGCTAATGAGCACAGTCACAATCTCGCCCATCTGCAGATGCCACCGCAATCAGTCAGTTCTCTGCTTTCATCCCACTTCTGTGTCAAAAAGCCATGTTAGTAAGTACCAGTCGCACGAAAACATACAGTGGGTGCTGGACCTGTCGCCGCCGCCATGTCCGGTGTGACAAGCGTTATCCCCGTTGTCTGCGCTGCGAACGAGCCAGTGTTAAGTGCTCCGACTACTCGATTGAGTTGTGCTGGGTCGCCAGCGGCACCGACATAGCTGGCAGGCTTATTCGCTGGTTACCGTTGATGAAGATCTCGGCTCCAGTGATAGACTCGAGTAAAATCAGAGTGAGCTGGAATTTATCGGCGAGGCTCGCGGGGCGGGGAAGATCGGTCTGTTCTCTGTCTTTTCCATCCGCAGAATCGCTGAGCATGACGCCTACAAGGCGGATGAGGGAAGATGGGATATTGGTAACACGCTTCTGACAAAGATAGACGCAAAGGCTCAATTGAGGGGGTCCCGACCGCTGTTATTGTCTGAGGGGCCCCGGCACCGAACCTGTGAGGACTATGGGGCAACTGGCAGTCACAAAGCGATCGTATCATACGTTTAATCAAATAGACCGGCATACTGATGAATAGTCTCAATACCCTGGATACTAGTCCTGCTAGCCAACTTCCATCGGAGTACCACGTCAACAACGGCTTCCAAGCAGGCGCTAGCCATTATCACCACCACCCTAGGCTAATTCTACGCCACATGGACCTACTGCCCCAGCCTCAAATCGAGCGTCGACTGCTTCACCACTCAGTGACAAGCCTCAGCACAACACTCATGCCCATTGAGAGCGTGGAGAATTTTATGACCTCCGTTGTCCTTTCACTAGCGCTTAAGGGTCTCCAGTCGCGTGGCGATACACCCACCGGATGTCCCCCTCTTCAATCCCCTATCTGCGGTGGCGCGGCGACCGAGTTTCATGTGTATGGGGACCTCTTTGCTTGGTTTCTCTATGGATACGGGAAGAAGTCATTGGAAGCCCCGGGACCGATGAAGAGTGGCTGGATGGGCGGACTTGGCCTTTTTTTTTGGCATCATTTCGAAGCTTGTAGTAAGTGTGAGAAAACGTAGGAATATTTTATGAAGAAATATTATGTCAGGTAATTCTGTTTTGACTGCGACTACGCGGACAACATTCGATTTAGAGCATCCGCTGCCCGCGCGCAAAGGTTGCAAATTGCCGACAGCGAGGGATGATTGCACGTATGTTTCTAGCTAGGTCTCGCAGGCGCTCTGCGTCTGTGGTGGATTCCGGAGAGTGAAGCGTGGAGAAGACGCGAGAATACAAAACTCCAAGATGATATCAGAGCTGTAGTTGTGATAGTCTTGATGTCTATCATTAGATTTCGGGGCCGAATCTTTTGGTTGGCGGCTAATTTGATACCAGATGAAGAGGCAAATGTAAGCCTTCTACCAGTATCTTCATTCGTCACCCCGATGTGGCTCCAGCTCTGCGCTGACTGAGCAACCAGTGGATGCCGAGCACATGTCTTCGGTTTGTGTTGGGGAAGGGGATTCAGCATGGGAAATAGCGCGAAATGTGGAGGAATTTCTGTATCTGTGTTGTTTTGCAGCTGCTGTTGGCACATTGGCCTGAAATATACGGTGTAATACTGGTGCGGCGACAGGTTTAACGAACGTGTCCTCAGTTCGCGGGTGACAATCAATTGGCCACCTTCTGTATAGTGGATTGCTTCAATCGGCTTTGCTCATATAGCTGACAGATTTTCATGCAACTCTCAATACACGCCTAGAACTCTCAATTACTGGTTGTCTTGCGGATAATGAGTCCCCCCCTGCCTCCTAATCTCGTCCATGATATCCATAACTCTAAGAGTCTCGTTCAGCGGCATAATAGAACTCTCCGTGCGTCCCGCTGCAATATCCAATGCCGTATTATCGGCTTCAAACGTAAACCCCATAGCGCCACCTGGAAGGGGAAATTCGTACTTCTTACCTTCCATTTCGTACGCATGGTGTCCGAGTGCCAAAGCCTGTTTTATTCGATTATAGACAGTGAAATATGATGGAAGTGCCGGTGCGATACCCGTGACATCAATATACCCCTCTGTCCCCTGAATGCGGCACACGCAATCAGTCATTCCGGGTGCCATTGTCGTACTCGACAGCACTGCCTGTCTTCCCGTGGATTTGTAATGAAGCAGCATACCAGAGGTAACTTCCACATCGCCATGGAACGTCTGGGTGGCGAGAATCTTCGGCATTTCGGAATTTCCAGGAGACCCCGGATCCAGTGTAAGAATTGCCCAGGTCAGGGAATAAACGCCAACGTCGAGGAGAGATCCCGCACCAAGCGCTGGATCTTTATATCGAGAGCTCATGGGGAGGCTCGGGACGTCAATAAAGTAGGGGAAATCGGAGTGCATGCGAAGAACTTCGCCAATAACACATTCCTCGAATAATAGCTTTCGCAACTTCTGCACCAGCGGTCGGTGGCGCAGCCACATGGCTTCATGCACATAGACGCCCTTTTTTCTCGCAACGTCGATGACTTCGCGAGCTTGAGCAGCATTAATTGTAAACGCTTTCTCACAGAGAATGTTCTTCCCCGCAGTGATCGCGTCCAGGCAGTTCTTCTTGTGGAAGGCATGCGGAGTACCGATGTAGACACAGTCGACGTTGGGATTCGCATAGACCTCTTCGTAGGAGCCGTAGATTGTGGCGTTTGCGTTCGGGCAGACCTCAGCGGCGAATTTCTGGCCCTTTTCAAGCGACGAAGATCCGACACATTCGATAACGTGTTTCGCTAATGCATCGGGGCGGCTGAGGATGAGGTCTGAAACGAAATATCTGGAGATGTCACCTGTTGCGACGATGCCCCAGCGACATGTCGGAATTGACTGCGAAGACATCACAATGGGAATAGGGAGAGTAATTGGATGTCCTGTACTGCCGGTTACAAGCGCTTGGTCATGGATTGCAATGCTTTATCTCTTTGTCGAGCGTCCGAAACCCTCTTGAATGCCGATGCTCAATTTCTGCGGCTGAGACGACGCTTATCTCGTCCTCCTCTCGGTACCGCAATCATCGACAGAAAACCGAACTCGCTGCTGCCCTTGGCTTCAATCCTTACCACATCTGGTGCCCGTATCAATAGAGGTACAGTTGAACCCCGCAACCCAATGATTTAGGTTGAGCTAACCTAATCTACGGCAAAATGAAGACGTAATATTATTTCAGGTATTGTAAACCTTAACAATGCCCCCGGAAGTTGGGCATTCCGTTCCATGGTGACTTCTATATCTGAAGATGGCTAGACTTTGTTAATGTATTGGTTTGAGGGGGCATGCTGTCACTTGCCCAGAACAATCTGGACTGTTGTCAGCCCGTATTCAGCTATAAAAGAGGCTAAATATCACGCAGAAGGGTAAATTCATCTCTTTTTTATTAGTCTTAACCTCATGTCTTCAAATCTTTTTCTATAATTCATCTGGAATCGTGCAATCAACATGAACGAGCCTACCCTCCCAGTCGCACCGGTGTCTGAAAGTTTTGTTGAAGGGGGTACTAATCCTAGTGAAAAGACCCTTGATCAGACCTTGCCTTCATATGGCGAGGTTACAGAGAGAGGGAACATTCTTGCCACTCTCCGCTATTATGAGGACTACCTCGACCGTAGGTTCGGCATCGAAGCCCAGTCGATTGAACGAATGCGACCGGAGGACAAGAAAGCCCCCAGCCTATGGTATCTGTTCTTTATCTGGTCCTCGTCGGGCGTGTATGGCCTCACTGCTTTCAGTGTCGGCATGGTTCAATGGTCCTATGGCCTGAGTCTCAAGCAGGGGATACCCCTCCAAATGTTCGGAATACTGCTCGGGACACTACCATCTGTATGAACCTTTCGTCCTATCATTTTTGTGGCCATTGTCGCTGACTCTTTGCAGGCATGGTGTGCGACGCTTGCCCCTGCTACGGGCCTTCGGGGAGTTGCTATGTCTCGATACAGCTTCGGATGGTGGTAAGTGGTCGGATATTGCTCGTGTAAGCCTGCAGAAATCACTGACCATTCTATTGTACTGTTAGGCCCTCCAAACTCGTTGCCGTATTTAATATATTCTTACTCATTGGCTACGCTGGCGTTCAGTGCATCGTCGCTGGGCAGGGCCTTGCGGCGGTATCTGATTTCCACATGTCTTTGGCAGTTGGCATCGTCATCTGCGCTATAACTGGACTCCTTAGTAGCTTCGGCGGCTATAAAGCGCTGATACTATTCGAGTCATGGTTTTGGATCCCCTGCTTTATCCTCACGCTGGTTGTCTATGCGCAGACCGGGAAACTAGCCTCCGTGAGCCAGCCAGCCATCGTATCAGGTGCAGATCTCACCGGAGCGTGCCTTAACTACTTCGCTGTGTCTTACGGTATTACGTCAGTCTATGTCCCCTGGATTGCCGACTACTGTGTACATTACCAGGTGGACACCTCACGCGTTAAGGTTTTTGCCGCCGTCACTGTGGGCATGTGGTCTGTTACATTTTTGGGAATGTTCACTGGCTGCTTGACGGCCTCCGTGATGTTGGTCGACAATGACCTCGTAAGCATCTACACGCAGCAAGGTGTCGGCCAATTACTGCTATCAGTCACCTATCCCGCGGGTTTCGCCAAATTCGTGCTCGTCATTTTTAGCTTTGGGGGTAGTAAGTCCTATGCAGCCTTTTCCCATGTTTCAATACAATCTAACAGATATTTCTAGTGGGCTATGTGACTATCGCCATATACTCAGCATCACTAGCCGTCCAGCAACTGGCAGCCCCATTCAAGGTTGTTCCGCGGTGCATATGGAGCATAATCTGGACGGGTGTGATCCTACTCCTCTCTCTTATCGGGAGAAACGACCTCATGAATTTCTTGAGCAACATTCTCGTGCTCATCAGCTACTATTGTACTGTCTTTTTTGTCATCTTGTTCATCGAACATGTCCATTTCCGTAGGGGGAGCTTCGCTAACTATGATCTGGAGAGCTGGAACACAGAGTCCAAACTCCCGGTCGGGTATGCTGGCTTCGCTGCATTCGCTTCTGGTTGGGCTGCGAGTGTTGTAGGTATGAATACATCTTTTTATGCTGGCGTTATTGCACGCAAGGTTGGTCAGGGAGGGGATGTTGCCAATTACCTGGCAGCTATCATTACCGCCGTCGCGTACCTGCCACTGAGGCATTTGGAACTGAAGTATATTGGTCGTTAGAGTAGTACTTTGATTAGACCTGGATTTTATCACTTGCAATACAGGACCGTTGTTCTTCACGATTTATTCCAATATTTACCCTTACACTGCTGGCTCGCAAATCATCTCCAGCCTCGCTCTTCTTGTGTAATTAACACCGGGGCACCCGGAGAAACGTATTCATTTACGCCTCAATGTTGTATGGGTTTTTCCCCATGGCGGGTTTCTTGATCATCGCATCAGCACCGAGCAGCACCCACCTCGCGAATGCCACGTCAAATCGGACATGGCGCAGGGGGGCCAACCAGTAGGATCCTCAATTGCCCTAGCTCAAGTGTTTCAGTTAGCCAAGGCTACAGGATCGAGCGAATCGGAGCCGATTTGAATGTCATCGGAATTAACTTAATAACCTGACCATCCATTGGCAGGTTGCCACAACCGCAGAAGTCGGATGCGATAAATTATAAGCCGACAACTGAAGCTTGAACATAGATACTAGGTAGATCCTTTGTTTAGTCCACGGGCAATTGTATTCGGCACCGAAGCGCCATGACCTCGCTCCCCTCTACCCCTCGGCGCCGACAAGCTTGTTGAAGATAAAGCTGATCCTAGTGCTTAAATTGTCCGTCGACGAGCTCCTGAGCTGACTTCCACAAATCCCAAGTTAAGATTATCTCTGTGAGAAAGATGCTACAATTTGATAATTTCGACAATATGTTTTTCATCCCCCTCATTGTCGGAGGGTTGGTGCTCGCCTATCTGGCGGGGTTAACCCTTCTCTCGTGGAATCACCTGCGACACATTCCTGGACCACCTGCAGCCGGATGGACGCAATTATGGGTTCTCAAGAACATGTGGAATCGTACGCTGCACACGGCAACTAGGGATGCTTGTCTCAAATACGGTGAGGCGTGCCCAGCTATCACAGAACTAAACAAAAGCCGAAATCACTCGCTGAACCAGTCGACCTTGCAGGATCATTGATTCGTGTTGGGCCTAACGAGGTCCTCACAAGCGATCCGGATGCCATTAGGGAAATACTTGGTGTCCGGTCTCCGTGGAAGAGATCAGACTGGTACGAAGGCCTGAAGCTCGAGCCAGACCATGACAATATTCTCTCCGTGAAGGATAACCAACGACATGCAATGCTCCGTACTAAGTTGTCTGCTGGGGTACGAACTTGAACAAAATTACAATTTAAATGCACATAAGAGACAGCTAACCAATGGACCCGATATGTGTGTATAGTACTCCGGCAAAGAAAGCCCAGGATTGGAGCAAACAGTGGATGAGAACACCGCAAACCTCATAAACCTGATTGAAAGAAAATACCTGTCGACTTCAAGTGAATTCAAGCCAGTAGACTTCTCCAGCAAAATCCAGTATCTGATGATGGATGCAATCTCTGCCATCGGGTTCGGCAAGGCCTTCGGCTTCATGGAGCAAGATGGTGATGTTTTCTCCTATATCGAAACCACGCAGAAGACGGCTCCTTTGATCTTCTACACCGGGGCATTCCCGCAAATGTTCAAAGTTATTCACTCGCCGATCTGGAACAAGATCTTGCCCAAAAAAGGAGAGACCATAGGACTAGGGCAGGTTATGCAGTAAGTCTTTATTCTCAAACCCTAACTATACTACCGCTGTTTTAGTTTCTGGAATATGGCTAAATGGCCCGCGGTATACCGATAGAGTGGCGAGGCAGACCGTTGCAGAGAGATTTAAGCCAAATGCAAAGGATCAACCGGACATGCTTGGCTCATTTGTCCGCCATGGACTATCGCAAAAGGACACAGAGACGGAAATTATGGTCCAGATGTAAGCATTCCCACACCACACAAACAATAGTATCAGAGATACGAGTTTCCGCTGAAATGTATAACTTATCCAACCTCAGCTTCGCCGGAAGTGAAACAACAGCAGGAACCATCCGTGCAACGATGTTGCAGATCCTCCACAACCCTGCCGTGCTATCAACACTTCTCACCGAGATCAAGGAATCCAACATCTCCGACCCGATTACAAACGCGGAAGCCCAGAGGATGCCCTACTTGCAAGCAGTAATTAGGGAAGGTATGCGGGTCATGCCCCCTGCGTCGGGATTCATGCTCAAAGTGGCCCCCCCCGAGGGCGCAACCATCAGGGGCTATCGTATCCCACCCGGAACGAAAGTCGGACCCTGCGTCTTTGGCATGTATCATGATCCTAACCTCTGGGGCGCCGACTCCCTAATTTTCAGGCCTGAGCGGTGGCTTGAGGGGACCCCGGATGAGATTCGGCACAAGGAGGCCAATTGGGACCTTATCTTCGGGCACGGCAAGTATGGTTGTCTCGGCAAGAATATCGCACGGCTGCAGTTGAACAAAGTGTTTGTTCAGGTATGTTACGGGTTGTCTTTCTCGTACTACCGATCAGTTCATATTTTTATCTGCTAACACTTGGATCCATGTTTCTTGTAGCTGCTGAGGAACTTCGAGTTTGCCGTCCTTGATCCGCAAAACCCCTGGAATTACTCCAATCTTGGGGTTCATTTTATCAAAAACATGAATATGAGGATCACGAGGCGAGTGCCGAAGCTTTAGGTCTGATGTCTAGCACTGAAGTTGAGCTGCGCTTTCGTCTCGTTTTTTTTATCTACTTTTTGAAACAAAAAAATAAGTATGTGAGCATAACTCCTGTGCTGTGGTAGAATACGAATGGAGTCTTTTAACTCTGCTTGCTTATTTAATTCTATCTTACTTTTTGGTCTGTGGCGCCCTCAGAAGCTAGGAATGCCGTAGGTAACTTGTCAACAGATTCGGCTTACGATAATGACGTCTACAAAGTGTATCACTGAGGGGGGGAAAGAACATGCTTGTGTCAGCCTATCTGGGATGTGGTCAAATGGAGCTTGAAAGCCTAAAGTTATCAAATAATAACCGGTCTTTTTGGCTAGACTTAGTGAAGGCTTTTTAGGCAGTAAATTGAAGTTAAAGAAGTTGGAGGCTTAACTGCCTTGATTACTAGCTAAAGCGTATTCTAGTGTCTTTTTCCACCTTTTCTTTCTCCTGGCGTGCTGTTCAGACAAAATTTCTTTTTTTCTTACCTCCTCCGCTGTTTTTGTCCCTATGCTGGATCAATTTGTCCTCTCTTCGTCTTTCACCCCTTCCTTTAATTCGTTCACCTAGTACCTGCAAACTCCAAAAATCTCAGCATCGATAATCACCTTTACCTCGCCTCACCACACCACGCAGGTTCCTTGAAAATGATTCGCTCACGACGCTAAAGGCGAACAAACACTCCGAAACCTTGGTCAAGAAGAGAGAGAAACAAATTATGGCGAATGAGGCACAACCACAGAGATCTCACCTGGCAGTCCTTCCACGAGGTAAATGAATAACATCTTTTGTAGTAGTTGAATTGCCTTTCTGAGCATTGCTAAGACGACCCTAATTTGTGGTTTAGGCTCCGCTACTCGATACAACACAGATCCGTACGTCTGTCCTTTTGTTTCCTTCGACCTCTACCTCTGGGCCTGTTCCAACGTTAATAAACTTGTTCTTATGCGTGGAGTGTGGAGTCGCACTCGTCACAAGCGGAGGAGGGTCCACATTGAAATTAAAGAAGAAAACGACTAATAATGAGGATGAGGGGGGTAGCAGTGTAGAGAACATCTAGCAGGGGACAGTTAGAGTTTGAGAAGCATGGAGAGTGGGATGGCTATTCTTCAGAGGCGTCTTGACGTCCTTGAAGTACGAAGGAGTATTTCGGAGTTGAATGTGTTGCAGAAGTGGTTGAAAGGCCGAGGCAAATTAGATGACAAACGGGTTGCTTTAGTTGGGACTCGAAGGCTTGTCCCACTGTCTTCAGTATTCCTGCTCTCAATTTAATACTAGTATACCAGAACTTGAAAAGTACAATCGCTGCCAGACCCGTGTTGCCGGCTACTAGAATGTCTAGTTCCCAGTAGATAGATCTATTAAGCAGGAAGAAGTAGTAACTTCACAATATTAACTAGATAGTAGCAGTCAAGTAGTTATTTATTCTGAGACAGCGATTCTTTCTCTCTATACACGTCTCCATAAGCCGAAGGTCGAATCCCGGCTCCCCCTCCTGCACTCACCACCTCCGCTAGATCCGGCCCGCCGATGCGGAGGGCGCATTGGTTGGCATCGGCTTATGTATCTCTAGGCCAGGGTTTGAGACTCTCCTGGTACTTAAAAGGGATTTAGGTCTCTAGGAACCCTCTACAACATCGGAAAGGATCGCTGCACATAGTCCGACTAGAAAATCCCTTAAGTACCCCCGTAGATCCAACCACCGTACCTTTCTAAGAAGAACCAACAAGTCTGTGATTGCATCAAAGCGCGTTGCGGTCCAACCGATGTGCATCAACAAAACCCCCCAGTTCAATGTCATATGCTCTTATTTTTTCTTTTTTTATGGCTCAAAATCAACATCCCCGTCTCTAGACTGGAGCCCTCTCCCCGGATGATATCAGAGAAATCGCGATATGCCCCTCCTGCCGGCTCAACACAGCATTGACGGGGTGGAAACCACACAAAGAGATCCAGTAGGCATGTAAAGGCGTGGCCGAAGGGAAAATTAATATCAGTAAGAGGTTGAATGGGTGGACAGGAGGCCTCTAAGTAACCAGCAATAGACTGTTCTTTAATACGCCAATGCAGTGACTACCACTAGGCAGGTGCCACATATATTGTTTGACCAGCTCAAGGAGGTCAGGGTTTGGGATCAAAATCGTCGAGATTACAGCCACGGTGGCGGTGTATAATTTAATTTGCCGCTTTGTTCTTGTGTTGGATGTTAATTGGGGGATTGCTGATGCGACGGGGTGGTTTAGAGAGTGAGTGGGAGTACGAGATGAGGCGGTTCCCCGGTTAGCCGGTTGCCATTATATTTCGAGACATATATACACGATTGGGATCAGAAAAAACTCAACATCAGTGTTAGGTTGATATACTAATAAATGGTAATGATTTCTATTTTCTCTCTAAATTCCCAGAAGTAGTCTACCATGCATCAGTGCAGCTCCCCAGCCAATGCTGAACAGCTTCCTTCAGCAGAGGCATGGTTTCTCTCTAAAGCTTCTCAACGTCAATGGTAGCAGAGGGCCAGTCATTATAGTTTTCATCCGGAGTTTTATATGGTCCATAATGGACAGTGTTGTCGCGAGTATTGCCGGAAAGGGGGATCCCATGCCTGATTCGCGAGACGACATCCTATAATCATACAATTAGACCAGATCTATGAATAAAGAAACCCCCACCTCTGGGGATGATACTCACAGGATTGTAGATGAAGGGTCTTCCAAATGTAATTAAGTCCAGTTTCCCTTTCTTAACAAGGCAATCGGCTTCCTCTATAGTATAGTCATGGTTGGCCATGAGCATTGAAGGGCTACCGGGAAACTTGACGAGAGGCCCAAAATCTAGAACAGGATCATAACCAAGGGGTAAAGGATACTCAGCCGGCCGGGGGATACGCCCAAAAAAGTCGCCTGTGCCGCCGTTATGATCCATACCACGACGGGATAGATTAATAATCCCAACCTTGCGTGCAACCAACTCCTTGATTAGGTACGTGTATGTCTCTTTCATCTCCTCAAAAGTAACCACCGAGTCATTGACAAAGTCAGTGGGGTTGAGCTTCACACAGGCATACTCAGGCCCGCCAAATACTTCGCTGATGACATCGACGACCTCCAGGATAAAGCGGCATCGGTTCTCAACTGAACCGCCATAGTTATCCGTTCGCTTGTTGGCTCGACTGCATTGTGGGTTAGCACGCGACAGTTCCTTGCGAATACAGTGGATTATACTCACGTATTAAGGAACTGCTGGGGTAAATATCCACTAAAAAAAAGAAGAAGAAGAAGAAGAGAGCAAGATCAGTATTAAGCCTGTTGCTTCCATGCGAAGTCTAGAGAACACCCACCCTTGAGCCAGGAGCTCCGAGCCATCAAACCCGGCCTTTTTGGCTAGCAGCAGCGAGCGGCGGAACGTTTCCACAACGTCGCGCGGGTTCTCAATAGCCACAACCTTATCCGTATGTCCCTGTCCATCGAGTCAGTCGTATGCGCCCAGGGAAAGGGGTAGGGTGAAATCGTACAGGCGCACCTGGTAGGTCGCGATATTTGCCCGCATCGGCCTGAATGCTAGATGGAGCCAGAGCTCGACCCTCCATCTTCTTCATGATGGGCATTTGATCATGCTGGCACCTACCTATTTATTTTGCGGGTTATTAAGTTGGTTGTCAAATGGTGTCATGATGGATAGATGGTTACCTACCTGCATGCCAGGCTTGGAAAAATATCTTGCCCCCCTCCTTGTGGACTGCATCAGTGACTACTCGCCAGGCTGCAGCGTGGTCATCTGTGATCATAAACGGGGAATATTTCCAGTCACAGCCTGTCCAATCAACAAAAGTGCCTTCGTTTATAATCAGGCCTGTTCCATCTCGCGCTCTGTCAGCGTAGTGGGTGACCTGCGCTGGGCCTGGCTTATAATCGTCCACACAGCGATTGCGGGTCATGGATCCCATGACAACACGGTTTCGTAGAGGGAGCTTTCCGCCGATTGAGACAGGTTCTAAGAGACTCGACATGGTGGGTGTTGATGGGAGGTCTGAGGGGATCTGACTTTGGATCAGGGTCTGAATCCGATGCTGGGAGAATGACCATACTTATACGTTGGACCTCATCAGAGTAGCTTAGAAATCGAGGATTCCATGAAGGAATGAAAGAGTAGCTGAATTCATCGGCAGAACCGAGTAACTATTCCAGTGGGACCAAGTACATAAGCTCAATCCCGCCCCGGCGACTTACTCTGTCCAATCGGAGCCTCTCATTCCCGAGGAGCCCATTTGCTCCACTGGACCAATTCTCCCTCCCTCTCTCCCACCTTGCATCTGCGGCAGAGAAAGATGAAACCTGCAAGCGCCTGTCTCCAATGCCGGGAATCCAAGCGGAAATGCTCCCGGCCTGCACCTGGTGAACCCTGCAATTCTTGCCACCATAGAAAGCTGCAGTGTGATGGCCGGCTCCAACCTCGACTGGAAGCTCCGGCTGCTGTTGCTGCTGCACCGCCGGGAGACAACCTGCCTTGGGAGACAACCCTGGAGCTCGTCGAAATCTACCTCGACAAAGTCCACGACCGACCGCATAGCATCTTTCATCCACCAACACTGTGGACGCAGCTGCGCAGCGGCTCTGTGAGCAGAGCATTGATATGTGCTATATGTGCTATTGGCGCCAAATTTTCTTCCCATTCCAACAGCCGCAACCTCGAGCTCCAGCTAACCACGGAAGCAAAGCGACTGCTGAAGGCAGACCTCGAAAACGCCTGCATTGAGAACATACAGACATGTATTTTGCTCTCCACCCTAAGCGCGGGGAATTGTGAAACTTCCTCCGAGGCATTATATATCCGTAAGCAACCCCTATCTGATAAATTCTCCGTGGATGCCTACAGCTTTAATATGGATCCAGGCATCGCCACCAGCATGGCTGAGATATTACACCTTCATATATATACTCCAAATGGTTCGATTATTGCCCGTGAAACCGCACGAAGAATCTGGTGGTCTCTATACATGGCAGATCGCTGGTGCTTTTCAGGATTGGGTCTACCCCGTCATATGGATGACCTCGGAGGCTCCCTTCCCCTCCCCTTGGACGAAGCCACCTTCCGCTCACTCTCCTCACACCAAGCATCGTTAGATGTTCCCTGGAAACCAGGCCTCTGGGCCCACATGATCACCCTCGTCCGCCTTTTTGGCCCAATCCAGGACCTGAACCGCCAGGCCGCGAAAGCCGACATAGACACTGCGAAACTAGACCAAGCCGTTGTAGGTCTCAGCCAACAACTTGAGACATGGAGCGGTATGCTCCCAATGGACATCCGGTTCACAGTCCAGAACCTCCACAGCCACCAGCATAACCGGCTAGGCGGGCCGTTCGTTACCCTGCATCTCGCGTACCACCATTACTCGACTCTACTTTACTTCCGGTTTCTAGAGGACAAGCTGGCTTCGTTACCTACAACGCACGGAGCGTACATTGCCCGCTGCAAGTACCATGCTTCCTCCTTTAGCAGCCTTCTCCACCTCTCGCGCCAGCTCAAGGGGTGCGAGGCTAGCTACCCCATCATTGGCCACATGACTACCGCTTCCTCCTCCGTACTACTACACACCATGCTCTTTGGAAACTCCGAAGAGCTTCCCCAAGCGCGGCGAGAACTCAGCACAAACTTCGAGGCCCTAATAGAGCTTCAGCAATATTGGCCCGCCACGTCCGCGATGGTACGTACGATCATACCCGACTCAAAAAAAAAAAAAAAAAAGAAACAAAAGAAGCGACATTATTCGTTTTCCCCCTATCACTCTAGATCTATGTATATTTATCTATGACTAACGATTGTGTTTGAACCTGCAGATCAACCGACTGATGGCATTCCAAGACATCTGCCTCTTATCGTCAACCGAACCACACAAACTGGACGGGTGGATGGTGAGATTTCTCTTGGAACACTCTCTCGCTCTCCAGAAAAGAGAGCTGCCACTTGGTCCGTCGAGTTGCGAAATACTAGAGACCGAAGGCATGTCGTCCAGAGTCAAGGCTTGGATGGAACTTGGTAGGTATACGAACTTTGAGAACTTTTGAGTTGCGATAGTTGATGGAAAATAAAAAAAGAAACTATCACTTTCTATCAACATATAGCTCTCCCAAGATAAACTATAAAATGTTGACTGAGCCGCTTCGAAGGGTTACAAATCGGTTCAGGAATTAGGCAGCCTATGAATCTAGCTAAATATTGATCCTGGGTTAATAACCTGTATTATATAGTCTGGGGCTAGTCCGAAACCATATCTATTCTAGCAGTATAATATAAAGCGTGATAAAGTAGTTAGTTTGAAATTATAGAAGACTATATATCTTACTTATGCCTACTATAAGGGTTTTCGTGCTAGGGTCACGTGAAACCTATAAGACTTTACCAAAAGACCATATAAATCGCGAGATATCTCGCGATTCCCCTAGAACCCATTAAGTAGCGCACAGGACATTGTAAGCCTCAGGTATCAACCATGTTTATGCCTGCAAGGCCTTACACCTACCCTCTATTAGACATGCACAACCCACCCTGAAATCCTAAACCTGATCTGCCCCGAACCTATAAGGTCCTTGGCCTTTAGGGTTATTGCGAGTAGTGTGAAAGAGTGTAATACACCTAATAAAGAGAATAGAAAGT
>JAMABB010000062.1:0-23704 GCA_023625095.1 Aspergillus sp. S2111Y
AAAGCTATAATTATTATAGCTTATAAATATAAGATATTTAATAAATATATTATTATACTTTTTTATAATATTAGTATTTTATTTAGATAGTATTAGATAGTTCTCTAGTAAAGTAAAGTTTATATTATTAATAAAAATAATATTAACTAGATTTTTATTAAAAAAAATAGAAAATCAGAATTATTATTTTAATAATAATATTTTTAAGTTTTTAAATAAACTATTACTAGTTAGTCTAAACTTTAATTTTAATATTAATTTTTTTTTTATTTTTTTTATAGTAGTATTTCTTTATAATAGTCTATTTCTAAATTATATAAATAAATATAATAAAATTAAGATTAATATTCTACTATATAAAAAAAAATAAAAGAATTAATAAAAAACTATTTTTTTTTATAAATATATATACTAGTACACGAGAAAATAAATTTTCTAGAAAGTAAGAAAAATAACTAATTAAAATAAAAAAAAATAAAGAAATATTTTTTAATAAATAATTATATATAATATATTACTTATAAAAAATATTAAATAAAAATATTAAATAAATAAAAAATAAAGTTATAATTCTACTTTATCTTATTAACTTATATAAGTAGATTAAAGCTAGAAAAATATATTTTTAAAAAATATATTTTATATTTTATAGTAGTATTTAAGCTTTACTCTAATAGTATAAGAAAGATTAGAAGAATAAGAAATAAAATGCATATAAAAAAATACTAAAAAAATAGAGAAAGTAAAAAAAAAAAAAAAAAAGTAATTATTAAGTACTATCTTAGGAGTAGATAGATAGCAGGTATAAAAATCTATTATTTAAAATATCTTTCTAAAATAGATAACTAATATTATTAAATAAATTTTCCAGTACTTAAAGAACTTAGGTTTATAAATTAAAGAATTAATTTATTTAATAATCTAAAAAAAACTAGTATACTAATCATTTAATTTCTAGTTAAGAATAGTATTATACTTATAATCTTTTTAAAAATAAAGTATAATCTTTTTTTAGTAAAGATTACTAGCTTATATTTAT
Source organism: Aspergillus sp. S2111Y (assembly GCA_023625095.1). Lineage (NCBI taxonomy): Eukaryota > Fungi > Ascomycota > Eurotiomycetes > Eurotiales > Aspergillaceae > Aspergillus > Aspergillus sp. S2111Y. The sequence continues at coordinate 1,040 of JAMABB010000062.1, forward strand.
TATTATATTATTTTTTTATAAATATTTGAGTAAGCTTTTGTAAAACGACTTGGTGGTCGTCATGTTAATGAATCGATTTAAAGAAGGTAAAATTATTAAGAAGCGAGAACTATCAAGGAATCAGCAGAGTAAAGACTGCCGTATTGGAATAACTAACAAGCCGGGACTAGTCTGGAACAGGAATAGCAGGAGGCCTCTTGAATATAATATATAAAGGATACAGGAAAAAAATAACATTCTTATTATTAAATTAATAGAATAAAAGAAAAGCGTAGAGAGTAATTAAAATAATAAAAAAAAGTAATAATTAATAGTTTTTATACTTAGTAACTAGATCTTTATAATCTTAAAGTCTATCAGGCTAATCTAACTACTAGTTATTATAAGATCTATAGCTAGCCTAGTATATAAGATATTACAGATATCAAGTATAGTTTCAGTCTTTATATATATAGTATTTATTAATAATATATTTAACTTTATAATAATTAGAATTATCAGGGAAATATTTATCTTTAATAGTATTAGATTTTATAAGTTAGTAAAGATAAGAATTACCAGAAAACTTTTTATACTTTATAAGTTTAAGTTAGGCGACGGAGAATATAGGGTATATTTTAAAGTTAAGAGAAAGTTTAATTTTATATACTAGATATTTAATATACTTAATAATTTTATACAGGCTATTAAATTATTTATTAAGCTTCTTACTTAGATAGCCAGGTAGTTAGTAGTTATAGTATAAATATATATAGACTTAATTATTAGATTTAAATTTAATAAGTAGATAGTCTTTATTATAGATATACTTTATATAGATAATAATAAAGTTTAATACTTCTTTTATATTAAAATAGAAAGCGAAGTTCTACTTAAATATTAACTTTAATAATTACTAGGATTAATAAATATTAATTCTAAAAAATAATTTATAGGATATTTAACTAGTAGAAGCACTAGGCAAAGAATTAATTATAGATATAATTTATAGTAGCTGGTTAATCTAATACAGGTCTTTAATATAACTATAATAAAGTATAATCTTAATAGTTTATATTATATACTTAAATTAGCTATTAATTTATAAATAAAATATAATAGAGTAGTACTACTTAGTACTTAAAATAAAGATTATATCTTTCTAGAAAATAGATATAAAATATATATTATAATTAGAGATAAATATTTATAGAATATCCTAGTTATAGTATTAAAAGAATTTAATAAAAATAAATCTCTATTATTCAGCAGTCTATTTTATATTACTAGAAAGTAAACTAATATATTTAGTAAACTTATTAACTATAATAAGTAAAGTATTAAGTTCAGCTTAAATATTATATCTAGAATAAATAGTAAGTAAATAAGTAATAAAATCTATTATTATAATATTAAAAAATACTAGTACAGGGACTATTAATTAAAGACTTCTATATAGTTTATATTAGTAAGAATTATTAGCACGGTATACAGGATACTACTAGATATATAAATATAAATAATATTTTCTTTAGTATAAAGTAAAACCTTATATAGTATATAAATATTATTTAAGATCTTAATAATTATATTTATTATAAACTATTTTAAATAGTTCTTTATATATAATTCTAGATAAAAATAACTATTAGTCTTTAATAGTATTAGAGTTAATAATTTATTATTTTAATATATAGAATAAACCCTCTTATTCTAGATAAAATAGCTTTATAATAGAATCTTAATAGAGTATTTTAAAAATAAGTTTAGTATAAGAATCTTTAATATACTCTTAGATAATATACTATTTAAAATTATAATTAAATTTAATTAACAAGCTAGTATAGCAAGCTTTAATATTAAGTAAATAATTAAGATTAATATCTTATTTAGTAGTAGTATTTATATATTTAGTAGATAAATAAAAAAAAGTATTAGTAATAATATTATTCTTTCTAGATTTATAGAAGATCTTAAGATAGAATTATTAGATATATTAGGATACTTATACTAAATATAGATTTAGTTTTTCTAGAAATATAGTATCTATAGAGGTATACTTTATAATACTAGTAATTAAAGTATAATTAATATATATAATAATAATATAATTCAAGGCTTTAATAAGATATCTAGCTTTTTATAATATCTAAACTAAGTATAAGACTTCTAGTTTAGTAGGCTAGTAATAAGATTTAGCTAATATTAAATAATAAAAAAGAAATATAATTAGTTTAATTTATATTTATAGAAATAGATATAAAGGTTTATAGTAATAGTTTTACTTAATATAAAAGAGTATAACTCTTATTAATTTATATAAAGTATTAAGATTAAGGTAAAGTTTTTAATCACGGTTAAAATAAATTAAAAATAAAGCCTTAATAAATTAAGATTAAAAATATTTAAATACTTTCTTTTTAACTTAAATAGATTTAATAAATTAAGTATATAAAGTATACTCTTAATATATATAACTAGTATTAATATTTTTATATAGTAGTTTAATTTTATATTTTTATAAAGATTCAGCATGCTTAGTATAGTTTTTAATATAGTAATAAAACTAACTAGTCAGACCTAGATAGATCTCTAGATCTTAAAGAATAATAGAAAAAGTAAGATTATAAATAGTATAAATTTTATTTTTAAGAATAATAAGACCTAAAGTATTAACTTATTACCTAAGAAGTTTTATAAAAAGAAAGCTAATATAAACTTTTAATAATTTAAGCTTAATATTTATATCTTATAATTTTTAAAATACTAGTTTAAAATATATAAAGTAATTATTAAGGATTTTAGAGATAATAATAAGATTATTAATATAGATATAATAAAATTTATAAAATTTCTTTAGATTTAGATTTATTTAATATTAAATATAGAGGATAGAATTTATAAATCTTATAATTATAATATAAAATACTTTCTAGCTATAATATATTATAATAGTAAGATAATTATAATACTTATATTTAACAGGCCACTAATAAAAGAATTAATAGATATTAATAATAATAATAAAAAAATATCCTTAAACTATTTAAATAATTTTATTTTAAATAAATATAAGATATAAATTAGGTATTAACTCTTTATTTACTTTTTATAGATTAATAATAATATAACCCTTTTTAATAATTCTATTATTTTTTTAAATAATAAATATAGGGTAACTAGAGAGTATATAGCTATAAGTAATAGATATTTTATTTTAAATATATAGTAATTTAAAGATTTTATTAATTTCCGCGCGATTTTTAAGACTAATATAATAGATATAAGATTTCTAAAGATAATTTTTTTAATTATTCTTTAAATATATCTCTATCTACTAATCTTTAGGAATATTAACTTATCTGATAGTATCAGGAGTACCCTAGATATTAAAATAGTTAATAAATTCTTTAAAATAATAAATAATATAGAGATCTTTATTATAGATAATAATACTACTAGATAAAACAGTAATATTATTATAGTTCTAGATCTTAATAATTTCAGGCTTATTATTTATTTTAGGTTTAGATATATCTTTTTTAGTAAGAATATAATTTATATATATAAAGGTATCTTTAATATATTAATAGTAAATAAAAATAGGTTTAGTATTAGTAGTATATTATTTATATAATAGATCTCTATAACTATAAGCTAGATCTTTAGTAATAATAGATATATAATATATTATAATATATTTAGAGTTAGATATAGACCCTAAGTAGATATATTATATAATAACCACAGGTTTATTTAAATTATTAATAGCTTTAATAAATAAGAAATTATAATCTATAAGATAAGTATAAATAGTAAATTAATTTAATTTTAATCTAGATATAGATAGATATTTTACAGGTTTAAAAATAAAGTCTTTTTTTTTAGATAAAGTAGTATAAAGCTTTATAAAGATTTATACTTTTAAATAAGTAAGTAGTATAACTTATTTTTAAGATATAACTATAATATTCTTAATATAGTAAGATTAAGTAATATAAATAATTAAAAAAAAAATATTTTAATAGGAGCTAATCAAGACTTTAAAATATTTAAAATTAAATATAAATCTTTTACAGGCTAGTACTTCAGTTTTAATAAGTAATTTAGATTAAAGCTAGTTAATAATATATACTTAGATATTAATCTTTATATATCCTTCAGAGATACTGGGCATGGTATCTAAAATAAATAGTAAAAATATAATAACTTTACTTATCTTATTTTTTAATTTAATTCTTTTTATAGTAATTAGTTTATTTATTTTAATAAATTAGATATTATCTATTTCTTTAATAAACTTAGAATTAATAATAGTCTAAGAATAGCTAGTATTAAGATAGATATTATAATATTATTTAATATTATTTAAACTAATATAAGTAGTATAGCTATAGTAGGTTTTTAGAAATTTATAGTCTTTATTATTTATATTCTACAGGTATTAGTCAGACTTAATAATTTTAATAGTATAAGTATAGCCAGTAAAAATAATATTAATAAATATTTTATTTTAGTATAATAAATATTTATATAGAATATTTTTTAATTTAAAGGATTTCTTATAATACTAGCAGGCAGTAATAGCAGGTTTAGATTTAATACTAGTATTATATACTTTAATATAATAAGTATCTTAATTATTAAAGTATTTAGATTTAATAAATCTATAAGAAATAGGCTTAGTAAAGTATATATCTAGTTAATTTAAAATATTATCTATTTAGCTACTAGTAGAATTATAGATATTAATTCGAGCTTCAGGTTTATTTTCTATTAAGATAAAAGTAGATTAAATATTAGATTTAAATATAGTAATAAGCTCAGGATTTATATAATTTTTAATAGTATAAGTATAAATATTATTCTAACTTTAGTTTTAATTTTAGTAGTTATTCTAGGACTAATATTTATTAGAATAAAAGCTTCTATAATTATTATTATAGTTACTATAGAATAATAAGTTTAATTACTAATTATAATTTTAGTTTAACTAGGAGTAGCCTATCTATCTTTATAAGTAATTATTTAGATAGTTCTAGTTTAATAACCAGTTCTGCTAACTACCGCGGGATTACTAATAATTTTAACTATATCTCTAGAAGGTATATTAAGCTTAATAACTATATATTAGCATGTTTTAGTAGATAGTAGAGAAGATAGAGTTTAGCTAGAACTATAACTATTACTAAAAATATAGATTCAGGTTCTAGTAGTATAGTAAACTTTTATAAAGATTAGTATTAATATAACTTAGAAATAGAGTAGAATTAATTTTAGATCTAGAAATATAATTATTATTAGTATTTTAATTAGTATTATACTTAGTTTTATTTTAATAGATAATAATATTTTACTAGAGATATTATTTCTCTTTAAGCTTTTTAAAGAATCAGGCTATATTTATAATAGATTCAGGTATAGAGATATCTTATTAAAGATTAGATTTAAAATAATTCTAAATTATAAATATCTAGTTAAAAAAAATATTAATTTCTATAGTATAATAGTAATAAATAATTTTTTTAGTAAAGCTTTATAAGATTTTACTAGTATAAATATCTTTATATCTATAAATAGTATTAGTTAACTTATAAAGTATAACTTAAGAATTAGATTTAAATTAATAAGATAAAGTAGTAAGCTAGCCAGCTTTAAGAAAAATAATATATAAAGCTATTTTTTTAAGCTTAATAAATTATATAGTAAACTAATTTAATATAATATTATAAAGATAGGCTTGAATATTTACTTTTACCAGATCTTTACTTTTATAAGTAATAATATCTTATATATAGTTAATAAATATATTTATATTCTTATAGTATATAATATTACTAGCTTATTTAATAGTAATATTATCTTCTATATTAGGCTAGAAGTAGCTAATTTTTTTAGTTTTCTAGTAACTAGTAAAGCTATTATTATTATTATTACTAGTATTAGTATTATTAGTATAATTAATATTATTATAATTATTATTATATAGGTAATTATTTCCAGGCCTATTATAATTAGAACTATCAGGATTATCAGGATTATTATTATTAGATAGATCTAGGTTTTATTAATTATTAGTTTATTATTCTCGTGTATATTTAATATATTTAGCAAGCTCTTAATCTATATATTACTATTATTAATAGTTAAGTTATTCCTGGAACTAAGTAAAGTATTAATTAGTACTTTCTTAGTTCTATAATAATAATTAATAAAGATTATTCAGGCTAGATTTAGTTCTAGCTTTAGATCTAGCTTTATAAGAATAGTAAGTATTACTTAAACTAGTATATAAATTTATATTAGAATAGTTACTAAAGTAGAAGTTAAAGTTATAGGATTATTTTTTATAATACTTAAAGATTAGATTTTAAGAAAGTAGTAGATTTTAACTAGGGTTAAAATATAGTACAGGTTCAGTAAATACAAGTTTAATAGATATAGGTTCTATAAATACAGATTTAGTAAATATAGATTCTAGTATAATTTACTTAATAGATTTATTAGTAGTATCAGGTATAAAGAGTTTAATAATTAATAATTTAATAATAGAAATAGCAGGTTTAATATTTAATAACTTAAAAACTAGATATTTTATTACTTTTATAATATATTTAGTAAGAACCTTAATAGTTAATACTAGAGCTTAATAGATAGTAAATAGTAAGTTTAGCAGGTCTTTAAAGAAATACTCTAATTAAGAAATAATAGATTTAAATAATTTAGTATTTATAGATTTAAATAATTTAGTATTTATAGATTTAAATAAAAATTATTAATAAACTAGTACTTTATCTTTCTTATTAAATACTATTAATAAACTTAATATATTTTATAAATACAAGTATTCTAATAGTTTTTTAGGATTAGTATAGTCAGCTTTAGTTAATAGATTTTTAATAATCTATAAGAGATAATTAGGTAATTTAATAAGATTTAATATCTTTAAAAGCTTTACTAGCTTAATAACAGCTTAGTTTAATAAAAATCTTAAGATTTCTTAATTAAAAGAAAAACTAATGTTTTAACTAGATTTTAAAGAAAAATAGTAGAGAATAAGATATTTAATTAGATATAGAATAGTTCTACTAAAATTAGATACTTCTCTAGATAGTAAAATAGAATAAAATTATAATAATTAATAAATAAGTTTAGTAATATACTAATTTAGTTAAATAAGTATTAGTTTTAATAATATAGACTAGTTTTTAAACAAGAATAATAAAAATAAATAAATATCTAATAGATCTTAATAAAAAAAGCAGGGGATTAATAGAATTTAATAAATTAAAGATAATATAAAAGAAGTTAGAGATTAGATTTAATAATTAGTAAAGAATACTATAATTAAAAAAGCAGAAAATACTATATACTAATATATTAATATATTAATTAGAGTAAAATAATAAATTTAGGTTTACTATATTATTTTTAATATAGAAAAAAGATATACTTAATTTAAAGTAATATCTAGATCTTTCCTGGATATACTATTACTTATAAAATAACTTAGTAGTTATTATATTAATAAATTAATTTAAAGAAGATAAAATTATTAAGGAGCAAGAACTATCAAGAAATCAGTGAAGTAAAGACTGCTGTATCAGAATAACTGACAAGCCGGGACTAGTCCGGAACAGGAATAGCGGGAGGCCTCTCAAATGTAACAGCTTTAGGGCTTTAATAATATTAGTATAAAAGTTAAAGTATTATATTAATATTAAGCCTGTAAGTCTTAAATTTAGAGTTAAGTAAGGTTAGATATTATATATAAGTTTATAAAGACTTTTACTAGTTAATATGTTAAAATATATATTAAAGTTTACTTATATTTAAAATGATATAACTAGCTATTTTTTTATATTTATTAAACTTATTATTATATAATAAAGATATATCTTTAAATATTAATTTATATATTTAGATTAGTTATCTATTTATATATAGTATACTATAGAGTAGTAATTTTTAAATTTTATAATTTTAAAAATATATTACTAGATATTAGAGAAGAACTTAAAGTCTTAATTAAAGATAATAATAATAAGTATTTTCTAATTTCTTAAAGTAAGTCTTTTAAGAAAGAAATTTATTTATTAATATAATTTCTAATTATCTTTACTAGAGAAAGTACTTATTTACTTAATAAATTTATTAATAATTATTATAATTATATTAAAAGTACTAGTATCTAGAAAATAGATTATTATATCTAATATTAGAGTATAAAATAAAATTAAAATAGTTTAAATAAATACTAGTATATTATAAAAAAAAAATAATAGATTGTTTCATATTAATATTTAGGATAATACTATATATATATTTTAACTGTTTTAGTTCTACGCGGAAATATAATATCTTTAAGATAGAAGATTATATTTTTAATATCTTGATAATTATTTAAGTTATAAGTAAAATATAGTATTTTAAGTAGAATTAAAACAATAAAATAAAATTTTTTTTAAATAATAAATAAAGTAGTTTATTTTATTTTTTATAAAGTAAAGATATTTTAATAAAACTTTTTTTATTATATTTAAGAATTTTTAAAATTTTATTTAATTTAGGGTTATCTAGATAGCTATCTATAATTTAGTAGTAAAATTTAAAGAATATTTTAAAAATAAGGATTATAGTATTTTTTAATTTTATATAAAATATAATAGCTAGAGAGTTTTTAGAGAAGTTTTTAATAAAGAATAATAACTAAAATAATATATTTAAAATAAGATATATTTCTCTAGATTTATAATAAAAATTAATATTAAACTATTAAAGATATATAAAAATAAATATTAGTTATAAATTTATTTTTATTAGACTAATTATTTATAGAAATAGCTATTTAATTATATTTATATTTATATTATAATTTATCCAGAGAAAGACTTTAGTTTTATATATTTTTATTAAGTACTGGATTTTATAAATTACTTAAATAATACTAGATAGCTTTAGTTTTATTAGCTAATAATATATCTTTATAGAGTATAAAGAATAATTAAAGAAAAAGATTAATTAAATAATATTAAAAGCAGGCAGGTTATTTTTAGTAGAATTATAGTCTAGTTTATAAAGTATATTATTAGAATTATTATAAAGTAAATAAAAAATTAAACTACTATATTTTTAATATTTAGAGAAATTTAAGTTTATTTCTAGCTATTTATTAAGATTTTAATAAATAAATAATTTTAGTAATTTTTTTTTTAAAGATTTTAGAAAATTTTAAATTTTTTTTATTAACTTTATAATAACTTTACTATTTATAAATTTTATATAAAAAGTATCTTTTTTAAATAAAATTTCTTTAAGAAGAATAATTTTATAGATTTATAAAGAAGCTTTTTTAGTAGTAAACTAAAATATATAAAAATATAGAAAATTTATTATATTTAAGTAAATAAAAAGATCTATAAGTATTTTTAAAAAGTATAAATCTTTAAATATCTAGAGATAGTTTTTAGTAATAATAAGATTAAAAGCTAAAATTTATTATCTAAAAAGTTTAATTAAAAAGAAGCTAATATAGACTTTTTTAAAATTTAGATTTATTTATAGTTTAATATAATAGTATAAAATATAAATAAAATATTTTTTATAATTATTAAAAAATCATTTATATAACTTCTATAATATATATAGTATTTATAGAATAGAATATTTATTATTTATTATATATATATTATATTATTAATAAAACCTATAAGATAGACTAGTCATAAGTTATTCTTAATTTTAATATAGTATAATATCTAAATATTTTTAAGAATTAGAGTATACTCTTTATTAGTAAAAAAAGTTTTTAATATTAATAATTATAATATAATTATAATTTTTTAAATAAATAATAATTTCTACTATTATCAAGCTAGAATAGATATTATAGATTACTTATATATTTAAGTTATAAATATTTAGAACTAGATAGTCTTTTAATTTAGTATAACTATCTTTTATTATTATATACTAGATAATAAAAATAAAGATTCTTAAAGAAATAAATATATTTAATTAGTATATTATATATTTTTTATAAAGTTTATTATAGATTTTATTAACTTTAGCTTAGTCTTTAAAACTAAAAGAATAAATTTTAAATAAATTTTAAATATATTTTTTTTAGAAAAATTTTATTTTAATATATATCTAGAGATATTTAAGTATATTTATAAAGCTACCTCTACTTTAAATTTTCTAATAATTATTAATAATCTTTTTTAAATATTTAAAGATAGTAAGATTATTATAGATTATAATACTACTATTAAATTTAATTTATAATAAAATAATACTTACTATTTCTATATATTTATATTTAAGAAATAGGAATTATAAGATCTCTACTTAATTAATAAGTTATTTTATTAAAATAATAGTAAGTTTAAGAAAAGTTAATATATTATCTTAATAAATATTTATATTATTTATTTCTAATAAGCTATCTAAAGGGGTATTATATTATATAATAATTAAAAAGCTAATTTAATTAACTATTAGAATATAGAAAAGATTATAATTAATAATATATATAAATAATAATAGTAGTAGATACTAAACTAGTTTAGAATAATAATTATAGTCTAAAAATAGAGTAGAGATTTAAATAAAAATAATTAAAATAAAATAAGTCTTTATATTAATCTTATTTTATAACAAAACTTTATAGAGATTTTTATAATAATCTACTTTAGTAGCTATTATAAAAAAATAGTATATTACTATAGTATAGTAAAGTTAATATATATTTTAAGAAATTTAATAAAATACTATAAGCTATTAAAATTAATATTTTTTTATATTTTCTATAGGCTAGCAGGTAGATAGTAAGATTTATAAATTTAAAACTAATAATTCTATTTTTAATTTTTTTAATAAAAATAGAAATACTATATAAAATCTTAATATTTAAGAGATATTTTAGAAGAAAAGTTTTATTAATTAAAGTAATTAATTATACTATCTATATTATAATATATAAAGCTAAATTATTTTTTAAAAGATAGAAAGTACTATATTTATATATATTTTTAGTTTTTAAAGCTTAGTTTATTCTAGAGAAAGATTAGTAATAGTAAAAAAAATAATTTTTAAACTAAAAGAATCTATAAAATATAATTTAATATTAACTTAATTATAGTTAAGTTAATATTTATTAAATTTATTTTTTTAAAAAAAAAGCTTTATATATTATATATTAAATATTATTAATATATTTTATAATAGTATTATTATTTAAACTATAATATTAATTAAGTTCTATTTTATAGTTATTCTTATTATACTTATTATTTTTATTTAAATAATAATTATTAGCTTGGTTAGTATATTTACTATAAAAAGTATAGATATTTTATTAATAGAACTAGTAGGAACTATATTAAAGATTAGAATATCTATAATAGAATAAGTAATCTTAATATTTATTATTATAAAAGTAGAGATCTTTATTCTAGAGATAATTATCTCTATCCTAAAAACTAGAGAGCTAGATAGATCTATCTATTAATATAATTTATTTATTTAAAGATATATTTTATTATTTATTCTCTTAATAAAAAGAATAGCTTTTATATTATTAAATATTATTAGTACTAGGAATATTATTTTAGTTATTTTAGAATTAATTAAAGTTATAAAGTTAGTAGTTTATACTATAATAGTAAGAAAAATAGTTATAATAAATATATTAATTTTACTAGTTAGCTTACTTTTTATTAAATAAGTTAATAAATTAGATAACTATTATTTTAGATTAAGATTTATTAATAATCTTATATAGCTTAATATTAAGCTAGTACTAAGCGAAGTAAATTTATAAATATTTATTATAATTATTATATTACTAATAAAGTACTATTATTAATAATATATAAATATTAAAAGAGTAATTATTTTATATATTAATTAAAGTAAACTTTATACTTTCTAGCTATAAATAAATTAGGTTTATTTATATTACTATATTAAATTTATTATTTTACTAGAATAATACTTCTCTATAGAAATAATTATTAAGAATAGTAAAGATTTTATATATATTTTTAATTTAAAATATTATATATAGCTAGTTAAAAAAAAAAAATATTTTTATAATAAATTTTATTATTCTTATTAAATTTATTAGTTCAGCTGGGAGTATTAAGCTTAAAATAATTAATATTATTAAGTTTAATATAACCCTCCTACAGGTAATAAATTAGTTATTATAGTTAGCTAGCTTATATTAAAGCAGGCAGGTAATAAGATAGTATAAAAAAAATATAAAAAACTTATATTAGAAAAAAATATTAAAATTAAAATATTATTTAAAATATAGATTAAATATATCTAAAGATATTTTATAGTATATATTAATACTTAAAAAAAATAAGTACTATATTATATAGCTACTAGTAAGATATAAATTAAGATAATCTATAATAAAGAATATTTAGATTAAATAATTATAATAAAGATAAGTTTTATAATATCTAAGTAACTATTATATTAATTATTATCTAAAATTAGTTAGGTATTATATTTTATATACTAGAAATTATTTAAATAATAATAAAAAATAGTACTATTATAAATTATAAAAAAGAATTCTAATATTAATTATATATACTAGTTATAGGGATTAGTACTATAAATAAAGTTTTTTATACTTAAAATAACTCTTTAATTAGATTTACTAAATTTTTTTATTATAATAAATAGTATATAGCTTACTTTACTAGTAGTTTTTCTAATTTAATTAATTAGAAATAAAGCTTAGTTTATTAAAAATAATAAAAAGTCAGGTATTATATTAAACAGGTCTTATATTAATATAAAATATATAGAAGCTAGTAAAATAATTAGAATAAATATTTAATTAAAAAAGATTTAGTATCAGTAATTAGATAGAGTATAGGCAGGGATAGAATAATTCTAATATTTTTTAAGTTTATATAAAATAGCTATTAATAGAATAGGTATACTTTATATAATAATAATAATAGTTATAATAATTTATTAAAAAATAATATTATAATTTAGTAATATAATTAATAGGACTAGATTACTTTTAATTATTTAAGATATAGATATAAGAATAATATTTTTTATTATAATAAATATAATTATTAAAGTAAAGATTTTATTTAGTAGTTTTATAATCTTAAAATTAATAAATTCTTTATTAAGTTCTATATGTATTATTAAATTATTAAAATACTTAATAACTATTCTAAATATTATAATATAGTTATATAACTAGAAGTTAAGATATAGAATACTCTATACTAGGACTTTACTAGCTTACTTTATACTAATTTAAATAATAATTATTAGTTTAGATCTAGATCTAGTTCTTTCTTTTGATATTAATATTAGGAATTTTTTAGGATAAGTAAACTAGTATAAACAAGGTAATAATATATTAGAAAAAGTAAAAGTATTTTAATATCTAATTTCTAGAAATTAAGATATCTGCGTGGTAAGTTTCTCTAGATTAAATATTAATAATATTAAATTAAATATTATTAATTAATAAAGTATTAGTAGGTTACTTAATATATAGATAAATAGATTAATTAATTTAATAATTAATAGATTAAAGAGATAATAATAAAATTAAGAAATATAAAATAAATAAAGAAGTATAAGCTCTAGAACTATATTAAATATTATAATTTATATAATATAAATAAGCTAGTTATATATTATATATTTATTAAATTAATTATACTAAAATCTTATATTTAATACTATTTTAGTATTATTCTATTCTTAACTTAATATTAAAGATAGAAAGTAAGATAGATAATAATAAAATAAGATAATATATTATACTAGTAGATATTATAAATAATAAAGATATTATAGATAGTAAATACCTGCTAAATAATAATAATAAAAAAGTTTTTTTTAAAATAAATTATAATATTATTATTTATCTAGTCTTTTAACTAGTAATATTAGACATGCTATTATATATTATAACTTAAATAGAATAAAAGCTTATATTCTTAATATTATTAAAGATAATTATTTCTGGCCTACCTGTTAACAGGAGGTTAAGCATCATCATGACTAAGCTTAGCGTGACACTTACTTTATAACTAGATACTTAAATATTATATATAGTATTATATACTCTTTAACTATCTTATATATTATAATATAAAATAAATCTTTAAAATTATAATTTTTAATATTTCTATAACTACTAAGTTAAACTAGTCTATAAGCTTATATAAATTATATATAAATCTTTATATACTTATTAATATTAAGGCTTATCTCTAAAGCCTAATCTTTATGATTTTATTCTCTCTCTATTCTATAATTCTATCTAAAGACTAAAAATAATAAATTACTACTTTAAACTTACTATATCTAATAAAAAAATATTTCTTTTTAAATCTATTAGTTATTACTAAATTATTAAAGGACTGGTCCCTGCTAAAAGCTATTATAAAGACTTTTTTAAAGTATAGTTTTAACTTAAATACTACTTCCTAACTAGTATTTTTATATCTATTCTTACTATATTTTACTATATTTTATTTTACTTTAATACTCTATACTTTTTACTTTATTAGATTATTTTTTTTATTAAGTTTTATTATATTTTACTATATTTTATTTTTACTACAACACGGGTCAAAAGTTTATGCACACTTCCTGCTCCGTGTAGAACTTTAGAAACTATATTATCTTTTAACTATCTATAACTCTACTAATATAAGGTCTTCTAGTACTAAAATAAGTAGAAATAGAAGGCCTAATAGAGAGCTTTTACCTACTACTTGTACTATTATCTTAAGTACTATAGATACTAAGAAATTTATTATTAAAGTTATAACTAAATTTAGCGTGTCACGACATATTATCTATAATACTAAAAAATACTAGAATACTAATAAAATAGTCTAATTTATATCTAGAAAAAAAAGACTAATATATATTAGCTAATTAACTACTAGATATATATATTAAATAATATATAGATTACTATTATTAAGCTAGAAGGTCCTTACTACTAGTATACCTAGTTCTCTCTTAATTTTAACTATAAAGCACGTACTTAAGAAATATAATATCAAAAAATAGAAATCTAAAAATAGAATATCTTTATCTATAAAAATAATAAAAAAATAGTTTAAATTTACTAAATTTTAATTAAGATATAAGGATTAGAATACTTAGCTTTTTTTTTAATAAATATAGTATCTAATAAAAGATTTTTAATAATATAAAATTTATCTTTTACTAATAAAATAAAGGCTTTAGGAAGGATCTAGTAAATTTAATAATTTATAAAAAAATCTATATTATAAATAAGTTAGGTATTAATATAGCATGATAGCCGGTTAAACTTAATAGTTATAAAAAAAGATTCTAGTATCTTTAAAGAAGAATACTCCGTGAATAGCTATATCTAGATACTTAAGAATAATCTTATAGAAAATTACAGGCCTAGCTTTATATTTTAGTAAGATAATATAAAGATCTATATAGTTAATATAATAAAAGAGTAGTTTAAATCTTATAGTATTAAGATTATTAAATAGCCTCTATACTTACCTGATTTAAATCCTATAGAATATATGTGGAATATATTAAAAAGATATTTTTTAAAACTTTATTTATTTTTTTATAAGAAAGAAAGAGCTGAGACTAATTATAATTATTTTTATAAAGCTATTTAGAATATATAGTAGGCTATCTTCCAGAAGTTAATTAATAAATTAATTAATTCTATATCATGCTGGGTAGAGATAGTATTTTAAGCACGCGGCTGGTATATAAAGTACTAAATAGCTTTATTTTATATATATTTAAAAGTTCTAAATTATTACTGTTATTAAGTAATTGTGATTTTAAAATATACTCTCTATTATATATTTACGGGTGTGCATAGACTTTTGACCTATAGGTGTACTATACTTACTTTATATCTTAATTCTTTTAAGCTATTAAACTTGTCTTTCTAACAGGCAGTATATATTATACTAAAGCTTAGTCATAATAATACTTAATCTTTTATTAATAGGACAGCTAGAAGAGATTATCTTTAACTATACCAAGAATACAAGCTTTTATTTAAATCAAGTTATAACACAAGCTTACTAGTTAATTAGTTATTCCAGCACTGCTATTTCTACCCGGCCGCTCGCTTTAATTAATGAATCATCTTCATCTATCCCAACACTTCTACATAATAACTCTAATTCTAATTAAAACTCTATTTCCAATATTTTTTATCGTTAATAGAACTTACCTACTAATTAATATAGTAATAATTAAAGCTATATATATTTACTAAGCTACTTATCTACTTATTTATATTATTTATTATACTAGTTAAACTACTAGCTAAACTTCTAGTTAAATACTTATTCTAGGCTTATCTATAATAATAATAGAGTAATTTCTAGTTTTTAAGATAAATTTAATTTAAAAAACTATAGCTATTATTCCTGATAGAATTAAAATAGATATACTAATATAAATTAATATTAAATAACTAATAGTAATATTATTTTTATATATAGTTCAGGCTATTCTAATAATATTTACTTTAATAATAATAACTATACCTATAATAGGTATAATAATTATATTAATTAAGAAAACTATTAGTCTTAGAATAACTATAATAATAATAGATATTAATATTCTAATATTTATATATATGTTACTAAAAATAATACTTTACCTACTAATATAAATAAGTAAACTTTTCTTAAATATAATAATCCTGATATTATTATATAGATTAATCTTTATAATCCTGGCTATAATATTATTAAACTATTAAAGTAAGATATATATACTATAAATACTACTAAAACCTTAATTTTTAATTATTAATATAATAATAAAAGCCCTGCTAATACTACTAGTACTTATTATAAAAAAATATAAATTATTAAATACTATATTAAATACCTATACTTATATTATTAATATTAATTTTATTATTACTAGCTATAACTATTATATTATAAGTTTTATTTCTAATAATACTATATATAAGTATTTATTCTATTATATTTATACTAAATCTATTAATAATATTCTTACTAGTTTATCTAATACTATATATATTATTAAATTAAAATATAATATTACTAGTACTAATACTTAAGAACTTTTATAGATTTACTATAGTATTACTACCTGTATTAGATTAAATATAATTAAAAGTTACTTTAATATTTATATAGATACTAGATACTTCTAGATAATTATTAATATTAAGTTCATCTAAGTAATCTCTAGTATTATTATTAAAAATAGCCCTGATAATATTATAATAAAAGATATAAAGTTATAAAATATTATTAATTATATTATTATATTTAATTTATACTTCCTGGATTATTTCCCTGCTAGCTATAGCAAGGAATATAGTTTTATAAAAATTAATATATAAATATTTCTTATAAAAGGTCTTAAGCTATATATACTTATTAGTATTAAAGTACTTAAATAAAAAAAAATTATTTTAATTTTTAAAAAAAATAGTAATTATTACTAGTTATATAAGTATTAAGATTATTATTTATTATATAATAAAGAAAAACTAAATTACTAATATTTTTGTGATTCCCTGCAGTTCTCTGCAGTGGGAACCGACGGTATCGGGGCTCACGATGCTCAATCGGAGGTGCCGATACCCAATGGTTCCACCATCAGGTAGGACTACTGCTGATATCTCGGTGGTATCTATATAGAGGCCTAGGTAGCTGGTAGTTTTAGAGGATAACGATATCTGAAGTCAGCCTTCAGGCTGCACTTCAGCACTTTGATAGCTTTGATATTTACTGAACTCGGGTTGTTATCATATTTTAATTATTATTATATATTAAATAGTTATTTTTTTATATATATAAATAAAAATATCTATTAAGACCTATATTTAACTTCTAGTAGATTAAGATCTATTATTTAAACCTATTAAATATTCTAAGAATATTACTAAATTTATAATTTATACTTATTTTATTAATAAAAAGTTCTCTTTTATTAAAATAATTAATAAATTAAATAAACTAGTTATTATTATATATTATATCTAATTTAGAATAATCTTAGATACTAACTATATTATTACTTATTATATAGTATCTAAAGCTATAGCCCTAATCTTAAAAAATTTAATAATATTATAGTCTTACTAAATAGTACTATAATTTATAGAACTAACTTTAAAGTAGTGATATACTTTTAAGAAATTATTAAAAAATATAATATCTAAAAAATTTCTAAAACTATTAAGACTATCTATATATCTAAAGATTAATAAATAGAGATATTATTAAAAAATAACTAGAAAAATTATATTCTAAAGTCTAAAGTCTACCGCGTTAGTAATTAGGATAAGTGATAGATTAACACTACTTTTAACCTATTGTATATATAATTTAAGATATTATTCTTAAAAGAATATATCTCTTCTAGATACCCTATATTTATTATCTAGAAAACTCTTAGTAAAATTAATAATAAATCTAATTATAAAACTTATATTATTATTAATATATATAAAGTAAACTAAGAAATAATATCTAATCTCTATCTAATACCTAAATATTAAGAGATTATATATTTTATTAAACACTATACTTATATTACTATTATTAACATATATTAATTCTTTTACTAATAGTCTGTTAAGTAAGAATACTATAATTATTTTATTATAATAATATATTATAGCTAGGAAATCTTTTATATTATTATTATAAGCTTTATTAATAGCATGCCCTATATATAGAGATAGATAGATTTATATTTAAAGAATTATTATAACTTTTATAAAATATATATAAATAATATAATTATTACTTTATTTATTTTTAAGAAATATTTAGAATATCTTATAATTATATTTTAAAAACTAAAAAATCTAAATATTAAATTTAAATTTAGTAAAGTCTATATTAGCTTCTTTTCTATAACCCTACTTAATTAATATATTAATATACTTGGTTTAAGCATGCTTAAAAAAAATTTAAAGTATTATAAAAACTTTTATTCCTAGATACTTTATATAATCTAGAAATCTATCTTAATTTTACTAGATAATTTTATAATTATATTAAGCAGTATACTTATTATACTAAATCTTTAAAAAGATAAAAAATATCTTTATTTTATAATAGCTTTATTAAAGATTCTACTTATTAAGATTATATATTAAAAACTCTTTTAGTTTAACTAACTATTAAAGAATAAGCTATTTTCAAATATTTATAAAAGATTTTTATAAATTCTCTTTTTCTTATTTATTTTAATACTAATTATTAATTATATCAATTTGAATAATTTAAAATCTAGTATAGGTACTATAGTATTCTATACTAAATCTAATTTTAAATATATCTCAATATTAATATTCTCTATATAAATCTTAATTTAACTAGTATTATTTCTATTTAAGTCTATTATTAATACTAAAATGTATTACTAGCCTATTAAGCTAAAAATATTTTATTTAATCTAGATACTATATAAGGTTTATTATCTAGTTAAAGCTAGCTATTTATTTATTATTATTTATACTAATTATACCTCTACCGTGAGTATTATAAAATAAATATTATAGTAAATACTTTATCTTACCTGTCTAGTATTACTATTACTAAGAAAAACTTTAATCTTAATTATTTTATTACCAATATCTACTATATTAGTTCTACTATTAAGCTAAGTAATAAATTTAAAATCTATATTTAAAATAAATATTCCTTTAATAAGTATACTATACTTATATAAAATATATTATATTTAGATTCTAGTACTAAGCTACTATATTATAAAGAAAATAGACTACTTTACTTATTAAAAAAGAATACTAACTCTCTAGTATATAATATTATTAAAAAATCTTAACTTTATTTATCTTATTCTATAGTATAAGAGCTTTTTAAAATAGTTTATAATAATTATAAATATATAGATATTAAAAAATATCTATATATTATATAAGAATTTATACTTTATTATTTATTTACCCGAGTATAATTAGCTAGATATACTTATAATAGTAGTTAATAAGTTTACTAAAATAATAGTCTTAATTACTAGTAATACTAAATAGTTTATAAATTAATAAAAATATATTATAGTATAATACTTTATATTCTATAATTAAATTTTTTTATAATACTTTATTTTAAATAAAGACTCCTAGTTTACTAGTAATTTCTAGAAAAAAATAATTAATATAATATAATATTAATAATACTATTTAATAGTATACTATTTTTAAAATAATAGCTAAATTAAATAAATTATTTAAATAATTAATATAATACTATACTATACTTATATTTTAGATATTACTTTAATTATTCTAGATTATAAATATCTTAAATATCTTGCTATCTATTTTTACTAGTAAAATCTCTTTAAAACTACTCTTTAGTATTAATTTATATTAATTATAAAACTTATTAAAATATATCTACTACTAAGACTTTAATATTTATTTAGATACTAAAAAAGTATATTTATTTATTATTATATATGTAAAGTATCTCTATGATTAAGAATATTAACTGATTAAATTTTATATTAGTAATACTATATTTATTTATTTATATTAAGATTATTATTTATTTATTATAAATATCTATTATAAGTTATTCTTATAGTATACTAGTCTCTTTAAAATACTTAAATATATTAGATACTTTATATATTATTTAAAGCTATTAAAAAAGTTTTATATATTTTTTATATTTTTTATTACTTAATTAAAGCCTGTAACTTATATAAAATATAATACTAATAAAAATCTTACTAATAATAATATTAATTTTATTATTAATTTCTTTAACTACTAGTCTAGCTAGCCTGATATTATTATTGATAAATATTATTCTAAAGATCTTAATTATTAAAAAAATAATAAAATATTTAATAAATATATTATTTATCTAGACTAAAATTAATCTAAATGTATATAATATTTTATTTATTAGAAAGAATATAAAATAGAATATAACTAGTAGATATATATTAATTATCTTAATAACTATAGGAATTTAGTTAATAAATTTAAGAAATACTTTTAGTAATTATCTTATTTTATCTATAAAAACTTGGTTATATATTTATTTTAAGTTTATCTTTATTTAAACTACTTACTATACCTACTTTAATAAGAATACTAGTTTTATTATATTTTTTATATTATTATAAGCTTATCTTACTATTACTATCTAATATTAATATTAACTCTTCTAGTTAATTAGTACTATTATTCTTCTAGATAGTCTATATTATTAGTTCTTATAGTCTACTATATAGTTCCTGTCCTTTATATTACTTCTTATTAGTTCTTGTTTAGTTCCTTAACTAATTTACTAATTCATGACATACCAAATCATCAACTTGCTACAGGTAATTTTATAATAGTACTTACTTTATTTTTTTAAAATTATCTTATAATCTTAATTTATTTTATAACCAGATACTTAAATATTATATATAGTATTATATATTTTTTAACTATCTTATATATTATAATATAGAATAAATTTTTAATATTTTTATAACTATTAAATCTAACTAGTTCATAGGCTTATATAGATTATATATAAATCTATATATATCTATTAATACCAAGACTTATTTTTAAAGTTTAATCTTTATAGCTCTATTTTTTCTGTAGACGTGTTGGGATAGTTGAAGATGATTCATTAAACATTGAGGACGGCCGGGTAGAAATAGCAGGTCCGGAATAACTAACTAATTATTTAGCTAGTCCAAATTAGTACTAGCGAAGAATTTAAGAAAATTAATAAAGATAGGCTTTAGATATTAATAAGATAAGCAGGCAGTATAGCTATAGATATAAATTAAACTAAGAATATAGTAGTTTTATTAGATATAAATATTAGATAAAGTATATATTTTACCTGTAGGTAAAATATTAAAAAGAGAAGGCTTGAAGTAGAACTTAATAAGTAATAGAAAATAAGGAAATATAGTATAAAAGCTTAGAGTAATCTTAATAAGCAGAATAAATAATAGAGTAAAGCATGGAATAAATAGAAAAGTAAAAAATAAAATAAGCCTAAAATAATCTTAATAAATAGTAAAAGAAAAAGGAATTATAAAATATTATAAGTTAAAATTTTTTTATAAAGCTTTAAAGTTAGTAATAACTTTTTTAAAACTAATAAGATTCTCTTTATAGAGCTATTAGTTATACTTAAAGCTATATCTAAGCTAGTAAATATAATATTTAGTAAAAAGAGTATATTTATATTTATAAAGATATATACAGCGGTCAAGTATATATTTAACTTTATAATAGTTATTATTATTAGGAAAGCAGGTATTAAGTATAGTAGGAGAATTAGTATATTTATAATTATAAAAATTAGTACCAGGCGCGGGTTCTAGTTAAGTAATAGAAATAACTAGATATATATTTTATAAAGTAAATAGATTAGATAGTTTATATATAAGTTATCTAATATAATAGATAATAATAAATAAGCTAGTATAATAAGATTCTAGTTTAAAAAAAATATTAATAGTAATAGATAAATTATATTCTTTATATAGATAAAGATAAACTTATAACTTAGATTTAAATAATATAGATATATAATAAGTATTATAGATATATTTTATTTAGATACTAGTAAATTTATATACTTCTTTTATATTAAAACAGGAGCTAAAGTC
>JAMABB010000063.1:0-23467 GCA_023625095.1 Aspergillus sp. S2111Y
ACTTATTAATATTTTTTTTATATATATACTTTCTTTAATAGATATTATATATATAATTAGGCATAACTTCTTTTTTATAGATTTAATATTATCTAGTTACTCTTATAATCTTTAAAGAATATAATCTATTTATATATTTATTTTTTCTTTTCTAGATTTATAATCTATATATCTACTTAAACTATTTATAGGATTCTTCTTATCTATAATATAATAAATATAGAAATAAAATACTACTAATTTCTTAGTCTAGTATATTTAATATAAAGATAGCTTTTTAGTTATTATAAATTAATATAGATTATTATAATTAAAATAAACTTTAATAATATACAGGCTATCTTTAAAATAATAATATTATTTATAGAAACTATTTATTATTATAAGTAATTCCTGGTTATATATTTTATAATATATTTATATATTATCTAACTTCTTTAAATAAAAAGCTATTAGGTACTAGTTTCTATCTTTAAATTTTTAGCTTAAAATACCTAAAATTATATATCCTAATATATCTATATAGATTTTAATAAATAATTTTAAATTATAATATTATAATACTAGTTCTAAAAAAAAAAGTATTCTTAAACTCCTAAAATATTTTAAATTTTTTTTTTTCTAGTAGAAAGTATAACTCTATATTTTTCTTTATTATCTTATTTAAAAAAGCTGTAATCTTACTAAATTTATAAATAAATTAATAGTAATAGTTTTTAAATTTAATAAATAATTAGATTTTTTTTATATTTTATAATACTAGCTAGTTTATTATTATTATAATTTATTTAATTTCTATTTTTATACTATTTATAGTTACTATAAATCCTAGGAAGTTAATATAGTTTATATAGAAAATATATTTACTTATTTTTATATAAAGTTTAAATTTTTATAATTATTCTAAAACTATATATATATATATACCTTATATTCTTTCTTACTTTTAGAAAATATAATAATATTATTAAGATATACTATATAAATAATATCTAATAAATTATCTAGTATATAATTAATATATTATTAAAAACTTACAGGTATATTTATTAATCTAAATAATATAATCTAATATTTATAAATTCTAAAGTATATCTTAAATACTATTAGTAATTTATAGTCTTTTTTAATCTATAATCTATAATATATATTATATAACGTAGTTCCCGGGTCATCCGACCGCCCCTAGTAATCCGACCACCTCCAAAAAATCTGCTATGCTCAACGATCTTGAAGCAATTCGCAACAACGCAACAACACAGATATCAATTTAAATTAATTACTAGTAGGTAGAGAATATTTGGTTCTATTATGGCCCAAAATACCACAGTTAGAACACTTCTGTAGATGTTGTCTTGGCACCTCTGCAGTTACCTGAGCAGTCTCCGCGGGAGGGTCTTCTTCTATATTTAGTTGCATATTTCTCTGTAAAATAAGATCTCTTGTTTCTGTAAAGTTAAGACCTTGTATAGAAGATATTTGGTGTCTAGATCGCTGCTTTTTCTCTCTTGCTTTACTGCTTTCTGCGCGTAGAAGGCAGTTTTCTCGAGCTAGAAATTCAGCGTTATATAAAGCAGTTTCAAAGCCTTTTTATAACTGCTTTAAATAGTTAATTGATATCTCTGGAGACCCGTGAGATAGTTAACCAATAGATCTCTATATTAAAGAAGACTTTCGGGATAGTTGACGGATTATATAAGGCGTTGCTAGTTTTAAGGATATAGTAGAATCCCCCCCTCGGCTTGACGGGGGTATTAGAGTCTTCTGCAGAATAGATAGCTTATCTAGTACCCTTTATAGATTAAAAGGGACTATTCCAGCTGCTGCGAAGCTATTTTGAATATTCTGAGCGGTAAAAACACTGCTATGGGCGCTGGGATAGGCCTTTAAGAAGTCTAACTTCTTAATATAGCATAGCCCTAGTTTTGACTGTTCTTTAACTAAACTACTGTATGCACGCTTTAGAGGGCCAAAACAGCCAATATCTAAAGGTTATAATAGATAAGATGAATAAGCAGGTATGTAGATTGGAATAATACCATTTTCGTCGCAGGTTTTATTAAATTAGGGTGTTAAATGACTTCTATGGCTATCTAAAACAAGTAATCGATATCGACCAACTGTATAATTATTGGTTGCTGGAATAAAGATATTTTGAAGCTACCGGAGGCCTATCTCGTCGCTAGTCCAGCTATTTGGATTAGTTTTAATATACCAGCTGCTTAGAACAGCTTGTTCTGCATACTATTCTTTAATATGGACTTTGCCTTTGAAGATAATGCAAGTTGGAACGTTCCACCCTCTAGAATTAATGTATTCGATTGTTGTGACCCATTCGCGATTGCCAGGTTGAATAAGTAAAGGTCTGCCAGGTATATTAGATCTAGTAACTACTTTAGTAGTTGCTATTTGACCTATAGCGAAGCTAGTTTCGTTAAAATTATAGATATCTTCATCAATAATCCCCTTAGTAACTCGTAGCTCTTCTAGATTATTAAACCACTTTTTAATGACCTTAGGATCCTCGCAGAGAGCCTGCTGATAGTTATATCGACGTGTAAATCGACTTTTAACCTCTCCACGGTGTTGAATAAGACCTGATACCTAGTTCTTTCTAATAGGTTTATGGTTGACTGAAGAATCTATCTGCAGGATTATCATGGCCATTTCTGCAATATGTGAATGCCGCGGAGGACAGCCATGTTAATCCCTAGATACTATCTAATTCACTAGATAGTCCTCCTGAATTTGAGATAGTCGGTGGTTATGGTGGTGGCGTTCTAATTAAAATTCATGGCTATTTAGTCGGTCTCGGAGTGTCCTGTACGGAACGTCAAAAACAGTTACAGCTCGACGTATAGAAGGTATTTCGTTATTTTTAAAAGTAATAATTACTTCTTGGATTCTCTTCTCTTAATTAATGAATTTTTAACCTGAATGACGCTTTTTTCGTGTCATGGTGGTTGCTTGAAGATTAACGCGTTGGACAACGCGTCGACTTTTTGGAGGTGGTCGGATTACTAGGGGCGGTCGGATGACCCGGGAACTATGTTAGGTCTAATTATATATAGATTTTTATAATATCTAGATAATCCAGGATTTTATCTAGTAGTAGTAATAAATATATATTCTTAATAATAATAATATTTAATCTATAATAGTCTATATAAAGTTATAAATTATTATTTTTCTTTAGTATAAATAGTACTAGTAAACTATAAAGACTTTTTAATAATTTAATCTAGTTTTTTTTAAGTATTTTTACTATATATTTATATAAAACTTATAGTTCTTTTAAGAATAATAAATAAATTAATTTTAATAAGAGTTTCTTATCTAGTTCTAGCTTAATAATATAGTCCTACTCTTAATATTATAAAAGTAATTCTATTTCTTCTTTTAAAAAATATCTATAAAATTATAGTATTACTTTAAAATTATTAACTTTATAGTTTAAATCCTATTAATTTTAATTTAAAGATAATTATTTTTTAACTAGACTCTTACTTAGTATATTTATACTTTTATAATAATTTTTATAGTATATTCTTATATAGATATAATTATTTCTAGATTTATAGATTTCTTTTTATAGTACTTCTATAACTTATTATACTAATTTATTAATAAATTAATAACTTCTAGCTAGTTCTAATCTAGAATTATATTATACTTATCTATATTAATAGCTTTAAATTCTAAGTATTACTTATATAATTTATTTTTTATATCTTTTATATATACTAATAGTATATAGCTTTTATAAAAGATTATATTATAGCTATTTATTATATATACCTTTCTTAGTATCTTTTTATTATTTAGAAATAGATTTTAATCTAGTATTAGCCTATAAAATTTATCTTTATACTAGAATCTAAAAAAATCTATATCTTTTATAGCTATCCCTATTTCTCTTTTAGAAATATTATAAATATAATTACTTTCTATTATTATAGTTTAAAAGAATAATCTAGTATTTTTATTATATAAAACTTTAAATTTTTAAGTTTTTTAATTTATCTATAATTTTATTAGATTTTATATTATTTTTTTATAGATATGCTTTACTACCTGCTAGTTAATATTATAATCTAATATATCTAGTTTTACTATAATTATAATAATCTAGATTATTTTTATATACTTTTATACTTTTTATTTTTTTTCTTAAGTACTATACTAGTACTTATAGCGCTTATTATAGATCTATAATTCTCTATAATTATTTCTACTACTATATTTTTTTTCTTTAAAGAAATCTTGTATACTGTCATGCTAAGCAAGGTAAAGGTCTTAGTCATCCTATACTTAACTTCCTGCTGACAGGAGGCCGGAGAGGACCTTATCTTTAAGTTACTAAGAATCTAAGCTTTTATTTAATTCAAGCCTTAATATATAATAGTATGTCTAATATTACTGGTTAAAAGACTAAATAAAAAATAATATTATAATTTACTTTTAAAAGATCTCTTTTACTGTTACTAGATAAATATCTACTGTCTATAATATCTCTGCTATCTATAATATCTACTAACTCTGCTTCTTACTTTATCTTAAATTCTTATTAATTTATTAATCTCTTATTATTATCTATCCTGCTCTCTGTCTTTAACACTAATATTAAAGGACTGAATAATACTAAAAATATATTAAATATACTGCTCTAGTATAATTAATCAAGTAGATATATACCGCGCGACCAGCTTACTTATATTATATAAATCATGATCCCTAACGCGAGGTCACATGTTTAATATAGTCCTAGGACTCATGTATCTCTAATACTCCGCGACCTTAGTAAACACTATTATCCTATTAACCTACCTATCACTAATCTACCTATCTATATGCCAAGTAACTAACTAATAGACAGCTAATTAATAATATTTAACCTAATATTACTAGTATCTAACCTAGAGAAGCTTGCTATACAGATCTTATAATTTCTAGAAATAAGATATTAAAATATATCTGCTTTTTCTAATACTTTATTACCGCGTTTATACTAGTTTACTTGCCCTGAGAAATTCCTAATATTAGTACTAGAAAGAAAAATAAAATCTAGTTCTAGATCTACTAGATCTATTAGATCTAGATCTAGCTCGGTACTAATTCCTGTTACTAGAATTAGTATAAAGCAAGTAGATAAAACCTTAGTATTAAGTACTCTATATCCTAACTCCTGGTTATATAACTATATTACTATATTTAAAGTAGTAGTTAAGTATTTTAATAACTTAATTATAAATACTAAGCTTAATAAAGACTTTATTAGCTTTAAAGCTATAAAACTTCTTAATAAAATCCCTTTAGAACCTAAACTAATCTTTATACTAGTAGTTAAATCTATTATATTAAATAAGATTCTAGTTCTAGTATATATATTTTTAATAACTAAAGATATCTTAACAGCTCTACTAATTATATACTCTATACTTCTAATATACTACTCTTTAAATAACTATAGTATAAAGTATATCTATTCTGTTAACTACTATCCTATATAAATCTAAGAAATACTAGAACTATTTAGTACCTGTTTATATTCTACCTGATTACTAATATTAAACTCTTTTTAATTAGATATTTATATTAATTATACTACTAGCTTTTTTATACTCTATATTAATATAAAGTCTATTAAGCTTAGTATATAACTTCTTTTCTTTTTTAGTAAATCAGGCCTTATTCTTAATTAACTAAATTAAAAAGACTATAAGTAAAGCAAGCTGTATACCTGGTATTATAATAAATAAACTTAACAGGCCTAATAAAAAAATAGCTTTAACTATAGAAGACTATATTTTCTTTATACTAAGGACTTTATCTACAGTACTAATCCCTACAACTAGTATATATAATTAATACTAGAATTCTTTTTTATATTCTATAACTATACTTTCCCTTATATCTATATAGCAGGTGGTTCCTGGTATATAAGATATAATACTAGACTAGCTTTAGATAATAATTAATATTATAATTACTCAGGTACTATAGAACTTACTATTACTATAAGTATTTAATCTAAATATATTTTATTAAAAGTTATTTTATTTTATATCTTACTAGTAGTTATATAATATAGCTCTAGCTCCTCCTAAGTATTAATATATACTGTAGAATATCTTTAGCTATATATAATCTATATCTCAGGTAATATCTTAACTTTAATATTCTTTTCTAGCTTAAGTATTCTATACTTCTTTTATACTATCTTATTATCTACTTATTTTAATATAAGTTAGCTAATCTTAATAACTAGCTTACCAGCTGCAGGAAGACTATATTAAATCTAGTAATATTAGCTACTTTAAGTCTAATACTCCTGGCCGAATTAATAAGTTTAATAAAGATAATAAAGTTTACTATAAAGATATATATTTCTTCTATAACTAACTATAAATTACTTTCTAAATTAAAGAAATATATAAGATCTCTGCTATTCTTAATAAGTACTTCTATAGAAAAGTATCTTTATAGTAAAATAATAAGCTAGATATAATTATATATATAAGCCTAATCTATATATAGAATATAAAAGATTATTATAGAATATTTATATATTACTTTTATAAATCTTTTAACTAAGCTTATTTATAACTAGAAATTATAAGATTTATTCTAGTAAATATATAAAATAATTACTCTTTTAGTATTTATATATTATTAATTATAGCTCTATATTAGTAATACAGCGACTATAATAAATATTTCTAGATTTATTTAGCCTGGTACTAGCTTAATATTAAGCTATATAAGATTATAGATAAATCTTAATCTAAAACTATAGTTACCTAATTTATTAATTTACTTAATAAAAAATAAGCTAACTAGCAGGATTAATATACTTATTATCTTTATTTTTCTTACTAGTATAATATAAACTGCTAGTCTTATATTCTTAACTAGTTCTAAAATAACTAAAATAATATCTCTAGTATTAATAATAATTAGTAATATAGAAACTATTCTCTTTATTAAAAGAACAGGTAATAGAATATATCTTTAGATAGATAAAATATACTTATAAATAAACCTATCCAGCTCTCTAGCCCTCAGGATAGAGATACTTATCTTTATAATAATAATAGATATTAAGATTATTTTTTTTATTATAGTTAATTTAACTTTTAATATAATTTCTATTAACTTTACTAATAAAATATCTATATCTTTTATAGTAAGTATACTAATCAAGCTGATAATTATTATACTAATAAAAAAAATAAATATAATAAGAATAATTATAAAATAGAACCTAACTAGTATTATAACTTAAATAATAAAGTAGTTATAGACTATACTAATAATATTTAATATATAGCTTATAAAGTTTTCTTTCTTTTTAAGAATAAGCTTAATAACTACTAGCTTAACTATAATTAAGCTAATATTAAATTATATTTTATAGACTTATCTAGTCTAGAAGTAATTTCTTTTACTACCGTAGATTCTTCTCTCTAAAATAAATTAAGCTTTAGAAACTAGAAATATACTCAGATTTAGTACTTTCTTTTTTTTAAGGAATAAGCTACTTTTATTTACTATAATACAGGCAGTATAATTATTCTAATTAATAGGACTTTTCTTCTAAAATATCTTCTAGATATTATAATCCTGCATGGTATTTCTATTCTAATTAAAAGAATTAAGAATAGGATTACTAGTTCTAAATTTATAAATCTTTTAGTTTACCTGCCTGCTTATAAAGAATTAAAAAGAATACTAGTTTTAATAACTTATAAGACCTATATTATTAATTATCTAAAGCTAAATATACTATTAGATATTAATATACTTATCCTATATAATATCTAGCTAGATTTCTTAAAATATATATCAACTCTCTCTTGCTACAGTAATATATAGCTTTCTTTTATAATTATTACTAAAGTAGATTACTATAGAAATCCTTATAAAGTCTATTTATAAGATAAGATTAGTATAGATATATACTTAATTTTAGCTATTCTTATATAAGTCTCTATCTTACTCCCTGACTATAATTATCTCTTTAAATTAGTTTAGTATCTATTACTATTACTATTTATATATACTATTAACTGTAATCTTTTTTATATCTTAGTAGTTAATTAAACAGGCTCTCTAATTATTATTTAGTATAATATCCCTCTAGGTAGCCTGTTAAAAATAAATAATATAGAAATTTATTAAGAAGATTCTCTTACTTTCCCTGAGCTTACTATAGTTCTAGTTAAGTAACTTATTAACTAAGCTAAAGCTTTATAATCCTTATTCCTTGAATATAAGTATATAAAAGCAGTTAGTACTATCTTACTATAAACTAAGTTTAATAATAATATTATAATCTACAGTAACTCTATTACTTTTAAGTATCTTAAAAAAAATTATTAGTAAATACCAGAAAATCTAGAGTAGAGATAGCTTTATAAATATATTTAAGTATCTCTAAATATATATTAAGATAAAATCTTCCTAGAAGAAATATATCTAAAATTAATTTAAAGTTTACTCTCTCAGCCTTAAAGACTAAGTTAAGATAGATAAAGTATATAATAAGCTTTATAAAAAATAAAAAATATACTAGTTTAATACTTTTACTCTTTCTAGAATCTCTATTTTTATTATCTAATATATAATAATAAAAGATAACTATACTAAATTTAAAGACTATCTAATACTAGATATCTATAATCTAAATATATAGGTAATCTATAATATCTATTTTAGCTCTATAATAGCAGAAATTATTTCTTATTTAAGAGACTATAACTATATTATAATCCCTAATACTATAAGCTTTTTCTACTAATAAAGAGTATATTCTAATTCTTAAAAATATCTAGATATTATATTATACTAAGATTAAGAATAGCTTATAGCTTATTTTATAGATTTTATTAATAGTATAATATATATATAATATATAATAGATATTCTATTCTAAGAGTATTATATATATTATAGAAGCTATATAAATAACTTTCTTATTTATTTATAATTTTTTAATAAGTATAAAAAATATCTTACCTGTATTTTATACTATTATACTAAACTATAGATAGACCTAAATCTTAAAAAAGCCTATATTAACTTTCTTTTAGTTAAACTACTTAGCTAGTAAGTTTTAGTCTTCGGCCTTACTATTACTAAGAACTATCTTAAAGTACTTAAAGATTTATATTTCTTAAAAATACTTATAGATCTCTTTATCTACTTAGATATAGCTAGTTTTCTATACTTTTATATACTATAATTTACTGCTAAGAAAGTCTCTCTACAGGCCTGTAAAACCACCCTTTCTAAAGAAGTACTACTTAAGAAAGGTACTTTCTATATAAAATTTATAAATAATAAAGCTATCTTAAAGCTAATAAAAAAAAAACTTAAAGCTTTTTAAAGTCTTTAAAAAAAATAGTTATTAAAGCTTCTAATTTACTAAAATCTTAATAAATAACTAGATATAGACTTAGACTTCTCTAAATACTAAAGATATAGAGATTCTATCTTTTATTTACTTTATAATAATTCTAATAATATACTTTATAAGCTAGGTTATAATCTAATTAAGAATAGCCTACTAGTTCCAGATATTATTTAATTAATTCTTTTTCTTAGTTACTCTTTATATTTAGTAGAGATATAGTACTAGCTAATAGAACTAGAACTATCTAGTATTATTTAAGTAGTTTATAAAATCTAGTATCTAATAAAAGTATATAAAACTAAGATCTTTCTATAGACAGACTATAGTATAAATATAAATATAATAAAGTAGCTATCTCTTTAAATAACTAGCTCTATAAGAATTAATTTATAACTAGTACTTGCTTTTATATATCTTTAATAATTTAATATTAACTTTTACTATAAATCTAGTAAGATATATCTTATCTCTAATATACTATCCTATTTACTATTTTTTATAATAGACTTCCCTAAAGACTTTCTAGTAACTATATTTTATACAGAACCTGAAAATACTATAGTACTTATATTTAGAGTATCTTCTAAATTCCGCTGTTAAATAATAGACAGCTACCCAGATAATCCTAAATTAAGCAGGGTTTTAGAGATCCTTAAATATAATAAAAAAAGTTCTATTAAAGTTTTTTTATTCTATAAATAATAAGATAGTCTACTTTACTTTTTTTTAGAAAAGTATCTTATACTATTCTTCTTAATCTTACCAGAAATATTATACCTTATATATAATATAAATAGTTACCTAGATATTAAGAATATAATAGCCTATCTTAAAAATATAATATTTTTTTATAGAACTAAAATAGTTAAACTATATATATAGTATTACTTAAAATACTAATATAAAGTAACCCGCTAATATATACTCTATAGTATACTAATATCTATTTAGATTATACTAATCTCTTTCTATATTATTATACTAGATATAATAACTTATCTACTAGATACCAGGATATCTAATACTATTATAATAGTTACTAATAAATTTATAAAGTAAATAACTATTTTCTTTAGTAAGAATAATTAAAAATTATACTAATAAATAAATTCTCTTCTTAAAAGACTTATACTAGATAACTAGAGAATACTAGTTATTATTATTTTTAATTAAAATCCTAAGTTCCTATCTAAAATCTAGTAGTAAATTTTTAAAATCCTAGAAATTAAAAACTAGTACTCCGTGACCTACTATACTTAAATAAATAGTTAATCTAAATATATAAACTAATATCTAGAAATATATCTCTACTATACTATAGTAAGTTTAGTAGATATTAAGAAATAGCCAGCTGCATTACTATAAATATAAATAAGCTTTAATATATATATTAATACCTTAACTAGTAAAAGCCTTTATAAACTTATATATAGTACCTAACTTTATTTAGTAATAAATCTAGGCCTTGCGGGCTCTATACTAATCTAATACTTTAACTCCTGTACTAATACAGCTAAAGTCCTAAAATTTACTTAAATATTTATAGAAAATTAATATAATATTAAATATAAGCCTATTAGCTTTAATAAAAATAAAAAAGTTATACTTTATCTTTATAAAAATTATAAATATAATACTATCCTTAGCTAAAAGCTTAATAACTAATATATAGGATTTTTTAAGATTCTTAAATAGATTAATTCTTTAATCTATAAACTTAAGTTTCCTGATTACTAGAAGGTTTACCTAGTAATTTTAGTTATATATTTAAAAAAAAATATTTTAAAAACTAGATTATTATACCTGTCTTTTATCTACTCTAGAGATAGTACTTAATATAGAAAGAAAAAAAGCCTATAAAATTAACTATCTAATTAATAGATATATAGATAAGAATAAAGACCTGGAATATCTTATATATTAGAAAGATTATACTAATATAGATAATACTTAATACTCTCTTATATATCTTAAATATATAAAAAATCTAGTAAAAAGCTATAATAACTAATACCTATTCCCTAAACCTTGTAAGTATAAGAATAAACCCTAGAAATCTACTTATTAATAAAAGTTTACTCTATTATTTTTAGTAATATAGTTTCTTAACTAGTCTTTACTTTTTTTCCTTACTTTTTTTTTTATTTTTTTATTTTTTATTTTTTTATTTTTTCTATACTAATACATCTTTATACTAACTATTCTAATACTAGTAGAGTAATATATTTATAACTTTGTTAAATATAAGATATATCTTTTAAAGACCTATCTTAATAATTTTAAATTACTTTCTTAAGTAGAATAAGAAAACCAGTTTTATAATTTTATTTTCTACTTACTAAATACCTCCTTTAATAATTTTTATAACTAGTATATAATATATAATTATTTATTAAAGAATATTCTCTTATTTTTATTTATTTCTTCTAATTATCTATCCTTTTCTTTTTTAAGAGAAATTATTTTTTTACTTGCTAGAATAATCTATATATCTAAGAAAAATATTATTAAAGAAAAATAAATATTTATTAATCTTTTTATCTTTCTCTTATAAAATAATACTAATCTTAATCTTTTAATATATACTTATATAGCTTAAAAACAGTCTATAATAGAGAAATACTACTATAGAGAAGAAAAAGAAATAGAAGTAAAAGTAAAGACTAAGATTAAAATTAAAATCTAGATTAATTAGCTCTAGCTTATCTAAAAACTTAAAAATATAATTATTAAGATTATAATCCCTCTCTTTTATTTTCTATATAAAAACCTAGTAAATATTACTCTTATTAATAATATAAATTTTATATTACCTAAGAACTACTCTATATTATTTAAATAGAATATAAATATTATAAAAAAGCATAATAGTATATCTATTAACTATCTTATTTTTATAGACTATAATAATTAAGGTTTACTCTATAATAATTATCTAAATAATAGACTTTAAGCTCTAGATAATACTAAGATAGTTTTATAATATAAGATTTCTATTCTTTAATATATCTTATATACTATCTATATAATGAATATCTTATATAATAATAAGAGTATTATCTTCTATAAGAATACTACTTTATATAAAAAATATTTTAAGATTATATTATCTAATACTAAGCACGCTAAAGTAATCCTTATAAATATAATTAAAACTTATATTAAATAGATACTTATCTACTACTATAAGATAAGAAACTATAAACTATAATTTTATAAATATATCTACTAAATATATTCTTTAATAATACTTAAGGCCCTCTATACCTGTATATTTTTTAAGAAATATAAAACCTGGGTTATATATTTTAATTTCTAGAAGAAAAATAACCTCTTCCTAGTTAATTCTTAGATCTTAAATTACTAAAGAATTAATAGCTTTAAGATTTATAATCTAGATCTTAAATATAGCTTCTATTATTAGATAGCTTGTATAATTAGTATACTAAAGAAACTTATAAATCTAGATAATATAATTACTTAACTAGTAACTAAGCTAGATAATATTAAAGCTATATATCTTAAGAAAGAAGAGAACACTAAATATTTTAAATAAAAAACTTAGGTAAAGCTTATAAATATAATAAATAATATAGATAATAATAAAGATAACCCGGTTATAGCTATAAAGTATAAAGTACTTTTTACTAATAATTCTATACTTATACTATATCTATTTCTTTTAAGACTATCCTATAACCTGAGCCTACTCTATAACTAGATACTTAAATATTATATATACTATACTATAAGCTGCCTTACCTATAGTAATATTAAGTAAATCTTTAAGATTATAGCTTTAGATATCTCTATAATCCCTGAGTTAAACTAGCTAATAGATATATATAAGATATATATAAACCTCTAAATTCTAATTAATATAGATATATATCTTTAAGGCCTTATCTTTATAGTTTTATCTTCTCTCTATCCTATAAACCTGCTAGAGAATTAGAGATAGTAAATCTTTATATTAAATTTATTATATCTAATAAAAGAATATTTCTTTACTAATTCTCTAGTTATTATTAAACTATTAAAGAACTAGTCCCTATTAAAAACTGCTATTAAAATCCTTTTAAGATATAGCTTTAATTTATACTCTGCTTCCTAGATATAATATTCTTATATTATACTTATTTTATTATTTTTTATTTACTTTACTTTATTATATTTTATTTAGATTTCTAGACTGTTTTTCTTTATTAGGTCTCTTATATCTATTACTTTATATTCTATTCAGGCCTTTAGATTATTTTCTTTTTTATCTTTAATATATAGCCTTACTTTATATTTTAAATTAAGTAAGCTAACAAAGTTTATCTTTTTAATTAATAGTATATATTATACTAAGTAAGATAAAGATTTTAGTTATCCTATACTTAATTTCCTGTTAACAGGAGGCTAGAGAGGATCTTATTTTTAAGTTACTAAGAATCTAAGCTTTTATTTAATCTAAGCCTTAATATATACTATCTATTAATATTCATGCTCTATAAATTAGGGTTTCTTTAAAGCTTTTATAATTATAGTTTAACTCTAGTATACTTTAGTATTCTAGAATTAATTATTTAATTATTAAAAGTTATATTATATATATATTATAATTCTCTAGTTCTTATAGGTATTATATTATCTTTTTATAGATCTTATGTCGCGATATGACCGGTTGTCGCCTATCGACGCATACCGAAGACCTCCCGCTGTTTGTCATGTTTGCATACCGGCGGACTTACGTTGTTCCGGTTGAATAGCTTTAGCTCCGCTTCCGGATCCCGTCGATTGAACTAATTCAACACTTTACTAATTTACCAAGATCGCCGTCTTGCGACAGTGGTAGCATGTCCTACCGATCAGGGGTATCCAGAAATCGTTGTCACTGAACCCTGCAAAACTTCAATTATTCAAATATCGTGTTTACCGGAGTATTCGTTAGATCTGTCGTGTTGGGATTCCGACCGATGATCACCCCACCAGAGCTTACCGCACCCCGCTTGGTAAAGCTTCACTGCTAGCTAGGGAAACACCAGCGAGCAAAGCATTAACCACCTGTTTTCTCTATCCTCAATGTCATCGAATTCATCGGGCAATCGTTCTGAGCTACGTTTAAACGAGCTTGCCCATCAATTGAACGCTTACTACCAATCTGCTGGTCGTTTTGCCGGGCAGTTTGCTGGTCAAAGCATCTACCTCTTTTCCTATCTGTCATCTGTCACTACCCCTCCTGTATCATCGAAAACCGTCCTGTATCCCGCCGATTGGGCATTGGAACGTTCTGCTGTCCATGAAGCTGCCAAAGAGTTCCATCGTTTGATTAAGCAGTTTGAAATCGACGATTCGGACGCTTTTCTTCATTGGGTGGTGAACAACCGAATTCCTGAAGCAGACGTTACTGAGCCCGCTCTGCCTCTTGGTGGCCAGTCTCGTTCAAATTCAGTGAGTCGTTCTGCTGTCTTGCCTACTACCGACGAAAAGCCTGCCGAAAGACCCTCTACTCCTCCTACCGTCGTTTCATCTTCGGATCCTCTTACTGCGGCGCCTCCAACTGTACGCCCAGCATCTCGTTTTACTGCTGTCGTTGATAAGTCCTCCCGTCATCAACGAAAGCGTCGATCCGTGAGTCTTTCTCAGCTACACTTAACGTCTGAAAGATCCTCCAACTACGCCGGCTCTGTCGAATCCAATTCTGCGGACGACTTCGATAGCCTCTACGACGACAGTCAGCGTGGAAGCCCTCGCGTTCTGCCTACTGTTACTGCTGAGCTGCCTGCCATATCTAACGAGCTGCGTGAGACAGCTGCTGCTGCACTAACACAAGACCCCGCTTCTCCAATGAGACGTGGAAATCGACACCATACCAGAGGTCCAGCGTTCAGAGGCTTCAACAACAACCGTCGAGACTATAATAATCGTGATCAAGCCTTTACTTTCTCTAACGTCAACATGAACCAAAACCAGCAAGCACCTGCGGCACAGCCTGAGCCCACTCTAGCGGACGTGTTGCTTGCCTTGCAGCAAACCAACGCCCGCATAGGTCAGCTCGAAGCCCGCGTTGTCGAAGCTCAACCTCAACCGCAACCTCAACACCAGGCTGCCGGTGCACAGCAAGCGAACCCCGCCGGCAATGAGGGACCTCAAATGCCCGGAGGCCTTCCGATTGGTGGCTATCCCGTCGATCCCGACGCTGCTGTTGGCTACACTGGCAATTGGAAGACAGACGAGATCGGTTTCTTCTGGCCTGACATGACCGACGATGTTTCTGTTAAACAGCAACACAATTCTACGTACTACAAAGACGTAAACATGTTCGTGGACCGCATACGCGATATCATAGCATACAAAGGAGAGCCTATGGTCAAGGCAAACATTCAAGCTTGCCTTCGTGGAGCTGCATTACACTGGTTTACCTCGCAGCTCACTGACCTGGAAAAGATCGCTTTGCGTACTGCTCCCATGGAGCAAGGTTGGTTGGCATACCTCTTAC
Organism: Aspergillus sp. S2111Y; assembly: GCA_023625095.1. Classification (NCBI taxonomy): domain Eukaryota; kingdom Fungi; phylum Ascomycota; class Eurotiomycetes; order Eurotiales; family Aspergillaceae; genus Aspergillus; species Aspergillus sp. S2111Y. Next base: position 15,900 of record JAMABB010000063.1, read on the forward strand.
GTCGTTTCAAAGCAAACCCCCAAGTAGCATTGCAGAAATTGCATACCCTGAGCTACAGCTACTCTGACATCAAGGCCGGCCGTACCCCCCAATCCTTTGCTGAGGACGTTATTCGTCACTGCCGCACAGCTGGTATCGTTGACCCATTCAATCAGATATCTATGATTTGGAACCGCCTCGATGCGCACCTCCAACGGGATGTGCCTGAACCTACCGCCGACGTTTCGCTTGCTCAATTCCTCGAGCAACTCGAACGCAAGGAACACCTCTGGCAAAACCTTTCTGCTAAATATGATTCCCGCAAAGATAAGCCCCGCAATGGTAATTCAAACAATGGTCCCAAACCCTACCGCAATGGCAATGCTCATAACAATGGTCCCCGCAATCAGAACAACACACAATGGCAACCTGCTAATCAATACTATCAAAACAGCCCGATGTTCTACCCCGCGTACCAACCATTCTACCAGCAGCCGTACGGTCGGAGCTACGCCCCGCAAAACCCCTACCAAAGCCAGAACTTTCGCCCGTGGCAGAACCAAACCCCGAGCCAAGGCTCGTCATCCAATTCCAACTCCAATGCCAATTCTTCAGGGTTTCTACGCAGTGGGTCCTCTGTAGAACCTCGCCGAAACCAGCCGGCGCAAGCGAACTCCAACTATGGCAGGAGTTACGATAATCGTCGACCTTGGAATCAACGCCCAAACAACAACCGTGCCTATAATGCTGAAATCGAAGTGTCCCCTGATAACAATGCTTATCTTGCAGAGCAAGCTGCAGTCGTACCCGCATTCCAGGCGATGCCTGCTCCTATGCCAATGGGTCCTACAGGATTCTTGGTTTCCCCTATGCCCGCTACCTACGCTGAACACCTTCCGTCTGATTCCTCTGTGTACTATAGCGGTACTGCAGAAGAAGTTGACGTTGAGGCAGATGCCGAATCGGGACCTGATGCCGACCTCGCTGACGCCATGACAGTTAGCATTGAGGAAGACGTTAATCCAGTGCCCCGAGCACCAAGCTCGGCCTGCTCTGCGTGTCATGCTGAATTTGAATCGAACAATAAGCTACACGAACACCTACGCGAATGCCTCCCGAACCACGTTGACCCTAGTCAACCGGAGGAGTCTACTCCAACAACTGATGCTTCAATAGCTGCTTTCCATGTTATGCCTGCAGTAACACTTTCGGAAGCACGCATTGTTGAGTCTAACCGTGATCATAAACCAAATACCGCTTTACTACGAACTTACCGAAGCGCAGTCGCTCTAGCTGGCATGAACACGACTGAAGCGTATGAGAAAGTTGTGCTTGATACCGGATGCTCGTGGTCTGTTGGTGATGCTGAATTTCTACGCTCGATTCCTAGAGTCAAAATCGAACCCGCAAAGCAGCCCATTACTGTCAGTGGCTTAGGATCGAAGCATCCCTCCGACATATGCGCTACGTTTGACCTATACTTCCCTAGCAAGATGTCTGAAGATCCTGTGTTTGCAAAACTGCCTGTGACGGTCTTCCTAGTCGAGAATTCCAGTGCCAAATTACTCTTAGGCATGGAAACCATGACTGAACAAGACATCACGATATCTAGTGGCCAATCCATTGCTACTATTGGATCATGCGGAAATGTTGTCATACCTATTGAATGCCGCGTGAAGAACGATAGCCTACCTGAACCCGGAACTCCTGTGTACGCTTTGACTCGAACCGAATTGCCTGCGCACTCCCGCGTAAAGGTGCCTGTGCGTCTACGGAAGCCTTTACCCGCTGGCCGAGACTTTGTGTTTACGCCTAGCGATAGACCGATTGTTGGCAACCAAGAACTAGCTAGCAAGGTCTCGGTGTACGGACATCTAGTGGACAACGAATTCACGTTTGTCGAAGCAGTCAACGAAAGCCCTGTTCCTGCGTTGATTGGAAGGCACGCCCGCCTTGGTACTGTATCTGACCACGATTATGTCACTGCCTATCACGTTAAACACGCGGTAGCTGAGCTTGCTCGCTTGCCGTCGGGTTTTCGCGTTCCGATGATGGTTCCAAGGAACCGGAGGAGTTTTGCCTAGATCTATATGATGACTTTGATCTCGAGGATGCACGTCAAGACCTTCGGTCTGGATCGGATCATAAGTACAGGCGCTATGTGGAACGTGCTTTAATGAATGCTTTTACGAATACTTTGAATAACGATAATGCTGAAAACGATAATGACGATAAACCTACGAAAAACGAAAAACAAACGCACCTCGATCTGCCTGAATTGCTGAATGAACGAGAAGTACTTTCTGACAATGCTTATATGCTGTCAAATGGAGTTACTGTCTACCATGGACAAGACAAATCTTTAGTCGAACGCTATCAATACCTAATCAACCAATTCGACGTTTGGGCCAACCCTGATGGTTCTAACGTTGGAACGGTCGATATTCCCGAAGACCAATGGATGGAGATTCCCATGAAAGACGGTTGGGAACGACGTTTACCTAGACCTCGCGTTTACCGCGTGGGTCCCGCCGACAAGGCGATGATTGACGAAACCTTTAACCCCCTCCATAACCTGAACAAGATGGAAACCGCCGTTGGCCATACCCCTACCGGATTCCCTGTGTTCGTTGTTTGGCGAACCGTCATCAACCCGCGAACTAATGAAGCAAAACGAAAAGGCCGTGTTGTGATCGATCTACGCGGAGCAAATAAAGAATCAGAACCTGACTGTTACCCTATACCTACACAGCAAGACGTTGTTAACCTTGTGCGTGGGTGTCGATTTATCTCTGTTGTGGATGCTGCCAAATTCTTCTATCAGTGGCCTATCAAAAGAGCCCACCGAAAACGTCTGGCAGTTGTGTCCCACCGTGGACAGGAAGTGTTCCATGTTGCCATTATGGGATACATCAATTCTGTGCCTTACGTCCAACGCCAAATGGACCTGTCATTACGCGAATTCGCTGCATTTGCCAAAGCCTACATCGACGATATCGTGGTTGCTTCGAAAACCCTGGAAGAGCACTTCGAGCATCTAGCGCTAGTGTTTGGTCGTTTGCAACGCATGAATATCAAGCTAGAACCCACGAAAGCGTTCATTGGCTTTCCTTCTGTGCAGCTTCTAGGTCAACGCGTTGACGCTTTAGGATTGACTACCCCTGCCGAAAAGCTTGAAGCTATACTAGCGCTGGAGTTCCCGCGTACCCTAAAAGACCTTGAGCATTATATAGGTCTTACTAGTTGGTTCCGCCATCATATCGAACGCTTTGCAGTACGCATTGATCCGCTGCAAGTACGCAAAACTTCGCTTCTCAAAGGAGCACCTCGCAAAGGGCAAGCAAGACAAGAGTACGCGAAGACCACCCGTCTAGCTGACCCTAGTCCTGCGGAAGTCGCTGCGTTCGACGATTTGCAAGCCCAATTCAGAAAGCCGCAGTTCCTATGCCATTTTGACCCGTCTGTTACGCTTTACATTGACCTGGATGCTTCTGGCAAAGGCCACGGAGTCATGGTATACCATATCGACAACACCAACGGCTATACGCATGACGACCTTTCGGTGCCACCTCCTAGAACACGCGTGCGCCCTATCCTATTCCTGAGCAGAGCACTTACCAAAGGTGAGCAATCGTACTGGCCTACCGAACTGGAAGTGTCATGCCTCGTTTGGACGCTGCGCAAGGTTCGGCATATGATTGAATCTGCAAAACAAGTCGTTATCTACACCGATCATGGTTCTACCGTCGGCATTTCAAAGCAATCGTCTATGCAGACTGTTGCTTTAGAAAACCTGAATCTACGCTTAGTACGTGCCAGTCAGTTTATTCAACAATTTAGATTGACGGTGGTTCATAAGCCCGGTCGTGCTAATATTGTACCGGATGCTTTATCTCGATTACCCCGTTCTGGCCGAACTGTCGTTGCCTCTACGCTAGACCTAGACGGCTTGAAGGCTAGCACTCGTTCTGAAAACAAGCAAAGCCCTGATACCAATGCTGAGCCTGCCAACCCTGAGCATGCAGAACCCTCCGGTAACCAAATCGACCGGAATACCGAACACTTTATTGATCGCCCTGCACCTGTCGATCTACCGTTTTCTAGTATTCAGCTATCCGAAGGTTTTAGGCTGCGTCTACGCGAAGGCTATCCGTCCGATGCTCGAGCTACTGCCATAATCAAAGCATTGCAGAATGACAATGACACAAGCGCTCTACCTTATGCCCTTGAAGACGGTTTACTTTACATGCACAAATACGAGACCCTAGACGATGCTGAAGGACGCCCGTTTGTTGCTCGAGAACCCTGGCTATACGTACCCCGCACTATGGCTGCTGAGATATTCGCCATGATTCATGATAAGCGTGGTCACCAAGGTGTCGACAATTGCATGCGTGCTTTGCATGGAATTACGCTTTACAAAGGTCGAAAGCTACTGCGTGAATACGTTAGTCGTTGCCCGACGTGTTTAGAGAATAATGCCCGCCACCACCTGCCATACGGTTCGCTGCAACCTATCCTACCTGCACCTGTGCCGTTTGACCTGATATCTATGGATTTCATTGTACGCCTGCCGTATAATAGCTTTACTACTGACGGACGAGTTTCGGAGATCACCAATGATAAACAAGGTCTTGATATGATGCTAGTGCTCGTCGACAAGTTTACCAAGCGTGTTGGTCTAATTCCTGGACGCTCTACGTGGACTGCCTTTGCCTGGGGTGCTTCCCTCATGGACTACTTCCGTTCCCATGACTGGGGACTACCGAGAGGCTTTATTTCTGACCGAGATACCCGGTTTATGTCGAGCTTCTGGAAAGGTTTATTTAGCAAGGTTCTTGGTGTTGACTGGTACTACTCTACTGCCTACCACCCGCAATCGGATGGGCAGACCGAACGGATGATCCAGCAAGTTGAAATCATGTTCCGGCACGCCTGTACGCAAGGCCTACCCTGGCTAAGTCAGATACCTACCGTTATTGCTGTCGTCAACGGAACGCAGAGCGCATCTACTGAAGCAAGCCCCCATAAGCTTCTGTTCGGCATGGAGCTGCGCACACCATGGAACGCCTTGAGACGCGTGTTTAAGCAAGACTTCAGCGTCCGGTTAGATGCTGAAGAAGCCATGAAATATGCCGCCGCACGAATGAAGGCCCTGTATGATCGAAAGCATTTACCGGTTGTGTTTAGCCCTGGCGAGTTCGTTTACCTGCGTTTGCACCGTGGATATAAGTTGCCTATTCCTCGACACCTTTCGCCTAAGTTTAGCAAGCAATATGCTGGTCCGTTTGCTATTGCTGAACGCGTTGGAAAACAAGCCTACCGACTTGAAGGTTTACCGTCGAATTGGAAGATACACCCCGTCGTATCTGTTGCCCAGTTGGAACCCGCTCCGAATCCTAGCAAAGACCCCTACGGACGACGTTATACTAAGCCAGAACGCGTCACCGACGACCGCTATCCCGAAGATGATGACCGTTGGGAAGTCGAGAAGATCATTGATAAGCAGTCTATTCGTCGAGGCCGAAACCGCACCCGTTTCGTGCAATACCTGGTGCGTTGGGCTGGCTATAGCGCTGATGAAGATCAGTGGGTGCTGGAACAAGATCTTGCCGGTGCTGAAGAAGCAATTGCCGAGTATGAGGAACACTTGAAGAACAATTAAGTAAGGAAGTCCTACCATTACTGCTAGTTACCGTTTTACGCATGTGTTATTTCCTGTTTCCTGTCTGAGTTGACGCATATCCACGAGGACGTGGAGTTTTCTTATTTGACCCCATTGTCGCGATATGACCGGTTGTCGCCTATCGACGCATACCGAAGACCTCCCGCTGTTTGTCATGTTTGCATACCGGCGGACTTACGTTGTTCCGGTTGAATAGCTTTAGCTCCGCTTCCGGATCCCGTCGATTGAACTAATTCAACACTTTACTAATTTACCAAGATCGCCGTCTTGCGACATCTTATTATATATTTTAGAGTATAAGATAGCCTTTTATACTTTATTATTTAGTAATTTAATTAAATATTACTTAAATCTCTTAAGATATTATATAAATTTATATATTAACTAATATATCTATTATCTTATATTATAATAAGATATTATTACTTTTTACTATAATATTATTAGATTATTAATTATATATAGTAAAATACTATTAAAGTTATCTTATATAGAATTTTCTAGTAGAGTTATATATATTCTTTCTTAATTATATAGTCTAGGTACTATTAGAAATAATAATATATAAGTAATCTTTCTTTTATCTATTAAATAGTATTCTAAAAATATTTAAAAATAATTTTTTATATATAAATACTAGTTAGTATATTTATATAAATTATATTTTATAAAATCCTTTACCTGCGGGTATTTTCTTAGAAATCTAATTATTTAATCTCTAGTATTATCTAATTCTAAGGACTAGTTAATTTATAATAATCCTATAGCTAGTTATACTAATAATTAAGTATTTTAGAATAGTATTTCTATATTTATTTATATAGACTTATTATTTATATATAGTCTTATTTCTAGAGTAGTTTATTCCTTCTATAATAATACTAATTTAATATATTATATAGCTTTTTTTTTTTAAGAAGTTCTTTAATATCTTTACTAATTTATAGGTTATTTTCTTTAGATTATCTTAGTTCCTGGAATTAGAATAAATCTTTATTTATTATTTTAAAACTAGAAAGAGTATTTATACTATTATTTATTTTTTCTATATCTATAGATTCTAGATCTTTCTTTATTATAGTAAAAGTCTATATTATTATATTATTTTATATATTAGAGATTATCTGGTTCTATATACTATAGTATTAGATTTATTCTTAAATTTTATTTTTTATTATAACTGCGTGTATCAGGCTTTTAAAAGGAGAGTAATTAGAACTATAAGACTGTAATATTAATATAACAGCTTTAAAAGAATTATAGAGATATAATATATAATTAATAGAAAAATAGATCTATATTCTATAGAATTAATTACTAGTTCTCCTAGCTAAGAGTTAGTAGTATAATATATAGTTATATATTATATAACAGCTGCTTAGCAGCTATAGTATGCCTGAGGCACTATTATATAGTATCTACAGGTAGCAGTATATAATATATAAAATAGAAATTATAGTTTTTTAAATTAAATAATAGATATTTTTTATATATTCTTATTTTATTTAATTTTTATAAGATATATTCTTAAGAAGTAATATTTTATATACTTATAATAAATTAATATATACTATAAAGTATTTAATATAATAGTAAAATTAATTAGTAAAGTCTATATAATACTTTAAATTTTTTTAAAATATATAAAAACTCCAGTACTAGTATAACTTTAAGTTTTTTAATAAGAATTATTAATTCTAAAGTATTAATATATTATTCTAGAAATTATATTGAAAAAAAGCTAATAAATACTTTTATAAATTCTAGTTTAATATTTATATATTATAATTAACTAAATACTAGTACTAAATACTTAAAGTACTTTTTTAAAATATTTAAAATAATTATAATATTATTAATATAGACTTTAATAAATATAATAAATTTATATAATAATAAATCT
>JAMABB010000064.1:0-21323 GCA_023625095.1 Aspergillus sp. S2111Y
GTATTATTATAAAAAAAATAAGTTATTTTAAAAATAAAATTATATATAAATAATAAGTCTATATAAATAAATATAAAAATATTATTTTAAAATACTTAATTATTAGTATAACTAATTATAGGATTATTATAAATTAACTAGTTTTTAAGATTAGATAATATTAGAGATATTATAATATAACTAGTTATTATTTATTAATATATACTAAAAATCTCTTGTTATTTATTATATTTATATACCAGCGGACTTATATTATTCTAGTTAAATAGCTTTAGTTTTACTTCTTAAATTTTATTAATTAAATTAATTTAGTATTTTACTAATTTATTAAGATTACTGTTTTATAATAGTAGTAGTATATTTTATTAATTAAAGATATCTAGAAATTATTATTATTAAATTCTATAAAACTTTAATTATTTAAATATTATATTTACTAGAGTATTTATTAGATCTATTATATTAGGATTCTAATTAATAATTATCTTACTAGAGTTTACTATACCCTGCTTAGTAAAGCTTTATTACTAGTTAGAGAAATACTAGTAAATAAAATATTAATTATCTATTTTCTTTATTTTTAATATTATTAAATTTATTAGGTAATTATTTTAAGCTATATTTAAATAAGCTTATTTATTAATTAAATACTTACTACTAATTTACTAGTTATTTTACTAAGTAGTTTATTAGTTAAAGTATCTATTTTTTTTTATTTATTATTTATTACTATCTTTTTTATATTATCGAAAACTATCTTATATTCTATTAATTAGATACTAGAATAATCTATTATTTATAAAGCTATTAAAAAATTTTATTATTTAATTAAGTAGTTTAAAATTAATAATTTAGATACTTTTCTTTATTAAATAGTAAATAACTAAATTCTTAAAGTAAATATTACTAAGCCTGCTCTACTTCTTAATAGCTAGTTTTATTTAAATTTAATAAGTTATTCTACTATCTTATTTATTATTAATAAAAAGTCTATTAAAAAATTCTTTACTTTTTTTATTATTATTTTATTTTTAGATTCTTTTACTACAGTATTTCTAATTATATATCTAGTATCTTATTTTACTGTTGTTATTAATAAGTTTTTTATTATTAATAAAAGTATTAATTTATAAGTCTTTTTTAGTTATATTTAATATCTAAAAGATTTTTTAACTATATCAGCTCTATTAAATCTAATTTTATAAATAACTTTAATAGTCTTTATAATAATAATTAATATAGAAGCTCTTATATTCTATTTATTATTATTATTAAACTATTTATTATATTTAATAAGCTATATAAGATAGCTATTATTATATTAATATAAGATTCTATTTCTTTAATAAGATATAGAAATTAATACTATACTAGAGATCTAGTATTTAAAGATTTTAATAATAATTATTAAGATTATAATAATTATAATCAAGCCTTTACTTTCTTTAATATTAATATAAATTAAAACTAGTAAGTACCTGTAATATAGTTTAAATCTATTCTAGCAGATATATTACTTATTTTATAGTAAACTAATATTTATATAGATTAGCTTAAAGCTTATATTATTAAAGCTTAATCTTAATTATAATCTTAATACCAAGCTACTAGTATATAATAAGTAAATCCTGTTAATAATAAGAAATCTTAAATATCTAAAGATTTTTTAATTAATAATTATTCTATTAATCTTAATACTGCTATTAACTATACTAGTAATTAGAAAATAGATAAGATTAATTTCTTCTAGTCTAATATAATTAATAATATTTCTATTAAACAGTAATATAATTCTATATATTATAAAGATATAAATATATTTATAAATTATATATATAATATTATAGTATATAATATTATAGTATATAAAGAAAAGTCTATAGTTAAGATAAATATTTAAGCTTACTTTTATAAAGTTATATTATACTAGTTTATTTTATAGCTTATTAATCTAGAAAAGATTACTTTATATATTATTTTTATAGAGTAAAATTAGTTAGTATATCTTTTATATTATTTTAAAGTAAACTCTTAAATAGTATTATAGAAATTATATATTTTAAATTATAGCTACTCTAATATTAAGACTAGCTATATCTTTTAATCTTTTATTAAGGATATTATTTATTACTATTATATAGCTAGTATTATTAATCTATTTAATTAAATATCTATAATTTAGAACTGTCTTAATATATATCTTTAATAAAATATACCTGAACCTACTACTAATATTTTATTTACTTAATTTTTTAAGTAGCTAGAATATAAAGAATATCTTTAATAAAATCTCTCTACTAAATATAATTCCTATAAGAATAAGCCTTATAATAATAATAATAGTCCTAAATCCTACTATAATAATAATACTTATAATAATAATCTCTGTAATTAAAATAATATATAATAATAATCTATTAATTAGTACTATTCTTAAAATAGTCTAATATTTTATTTTATATACTAATTATTTTACTAGTAGCTATATAGTTAGAGCTATACTATATAAAATCTATATTAAAACTAAACTTTTACTTATAATAGAATTAAAGCTTAAGTTAAAGCTTATTCTTTAATTCTAACTCTAATACTAATTTTTTAGGATTTTTATATAGTAGATTTTTTATAGAATCTTACTAAAACTAACTTACTTAAGCTAATTTAAATTATAGTAGAAGTTATAATAATTATTAATCTTAAAATTAATACTTAAATAATAACCGTGTCTATAATACTAAAATTAAAATATTCTTTAATAATAATATTTATCTTATAGAATAAGCTATAGTTATACTTATATTCTAGATAATACCTGTTTCTATACTAATATATCTTATAGGATTCTTAATTTTTTTTATACCTGTTATCTATATTAAATATCTTTTATCTGATTTCTCTATATACTATAGCGGTACTATAGAAGAAATTAATATTAAAATAGATACTAAATCTAGATCTAATATTAATCTTATTAATACTATAATAGTTAGTATTAAAAAAGATATTAATCTAATATTTTAAGTATTATACTTAGTTTACTCTGTATATTATACTAAGTTTAAATTAAATAATAAGCTATATAAATATCTATATAAATATCTCCTGAATTATATTAATCTTAGTTTACTAGAGGACTTTATATCCTAAATAAATAATATCTTAATAGCTGCTTTTTATATTATACCTGTATTAATACTTTTAGAAGTATATATTATTAAATTTAACTATAATTATAAATTAAATACTACTTTATTATAAACTTATTAAAGTATAGTTACTTTTATAGGTATAAATATAATTAAAGTATATAAGAAAGTTATATTTAATATTAGTTATTCCTAGTTTATTAGTAATACTGAATTTCTATACTTAATTCTAAGAGTTAAAATTAAACCTGTAAAGCAGTTTATTATAGTTAATAGCTTAAGATTAAAATATTTCTTTAATATATATACTATATTTAATCTATACTTTTTTAGTAAGATATCTAAAAATCCTGTCTTTATAAAGCTTCTAGTAATAGTTTTTCTAGTTAAGAATTCTAGTACTAAATTACTCCTAGGTATAGAAACTATAACTAAGTAAAATATTATAATATCTAGTAGCTAGTTAATTACTACTATTAAATTATACAGAAATATTATTATATTTATTAAATATTATATAAAGAATAACAGTTTATTTAAATCTAAAACTTTTATATATATCTTAACTTATACTGAATTACCTGTATATTCCTGTATTAAGGTACCTGTATATATATAGAGATCTTTACTAGCTAGTAAAGACTTTATATTTATACCTAGTAATAGTCTAGTTATTAGTAATTAAGAATTAACTAGCAAGATCTTAGTATATAGATACCTGGTAGATAATAAATTTATATTTATTAAAATAGTTAATAAAAGCCCTGTTTCTATATTAATTAAAAAGCATGCCTGCCTTAGTATTATATCTAATTATAAGTATATTACTATCTATTATATTAAATATATAGTAACTGAGCTTGCTTACTTATTATTAGGTTTTTATATTCTAATAATAGTTTTAAGGAACCAGAAGAGTTTTATCTAGATTTATATAATAACTTTAATCTTAAAGATATATATTAAGACCTTTAGTTTAGATTAGATTATAAGTACAGGCGCTATATAAAATATACTTTAATAAATACTTTTATAAATATCTTAAATAATAATAAACCTGAAAATAAAATATATATATATCTTAACTTATCTGAATTACTAAGCAAGTAAAAGATACTATCTAATAATATAAGTATACTATTAAATAGAGTTATTATCTACTATAGATAAGATAAATCTTTAATTAAATAATATTAATATCTAATTAACTAATTTAATATTTAAGCTAATCTAGATAGTTCTAATATTAAAATAGTTAATATTCCTGAAGACTAATAGATAAAGATTTTTATAAAAGATAATTAAAAATAATATTTATCTAGATCTTGTATTTACCGCGTGGGTCCTGTTAATAAGATAATAATTAATAAAATCTTTAATCTTCTTTATAATCTAAATAAGATAGAAACTATTATTAGCTATATCTCTACTAGATTCTTTATATTTATTATCTAGTATACTGTTATTAATCTGTAAACTAATAAAGTAAAATAAAAGAGTTATATTATAATTAATCTATATAAAATAAATAAGGAATTTAAACCTGACTATTATCCTATATCTATATAGTAAGATATTATTAATCTTATATATAGCTATTAATTTATCTTAATAATTAATACTACTAAATTCTTTTATTAGTAGCCTATTAAAAAAATCTATTAAAAATATCTAGTAGTTATATTCTATTATAGACAGGAAGTATTCTATATTACTATTATAAGATATATTAATTCTATATCTTATATTTAATACTAAATAGATCTATTATTATATAAGTTTACTATATTTACTAAAGTTTATATTAATAATATTATTATTACTTTAAAAATCCTGGAAGAGTACTTTAAGTACTTAATACTAGTATTTAATTATTTATAATATATAAATATTAAGCTAGAATTTATAAAAGTATTTATTAGCTTTCTTTTTATATAGTTTTTAGGTTAATAAGTTAATGTTCTAGGCTTAATAACTCCTACTAAAAAACTTAAAGCTATACTAGTATTAGAGTTCCTATATATACTAAAAGATCTTAAATATTATATAGGTCTTACTAGTTAGTTTTACTATTATATTAAATATTTTATAGTATATATTAATCTGCTGTAAGTATATAAAATATTATTTCTTAAAGGAGTATCTTATAAAGAGTAAGTAAGACAGGAGTATATAAAGATTATTTATCTAGCTATGTCAGATAAGGTCTGCCGATCCTTAGTTATTCTTAATACAAGTGGAAAAGAGTCTTTAATAAGTGCGTTAATCAAAGAGAATAGAGATACAGTGTAGTCTTGCATAACTTTATAAAGATAGACTAGTTATACTTCTGAAAATAATAGATAAAGAATAAACTTAGATACAGTAATAATAATACTATATATACTCTTTTCTTTTAGTATTATTAATCAGCTCTCTAGTATTGCTAATACTATATATTAGAGTAGTACTTAGATATATATAAGTAGTAATACTACTATAATCTTAATTTATCCTAGTATCATATCTATAACATGACCAGGTCAGTCTATTATTCTTCTACTATTATTACAGCGCTAGCTGCGGCGCAGTAGGTTCATTAGCTAATAATATCCGTATTCTCTAACAATCCTCCTCTTTAAAGGTCTTTATCCTAAAAGATATAATAAGTAGCGCTTCCCTCGTAAGTAATAATATTATCCTAACTCACTTTTATTCTTAATATCCCGGCGCTGACTCGCGATGTCTTCAAGGTCTAATATCTAAAAGAACTCTCTTACTTAAAAAATCAAGGACAAGGGCTTTAAGATAGTCTTTTCGTGTACCTATTATAATCACCTTAGAAAGGAGTATTATAAATCCGAGGATTTATCTTGTTATAATAAATATATATTGAAGAGAATAACTCGGTATATCAAATTAAAACCTTCGTTTTTAGATACAGAATAGCAGCGCCTTGTTCAAGCATAGTAAAAGATTTAAGAGAATGAGGAAGTCTTACTGAGTAAACTTCTCTATCTTTAAAAGCAAGAACAGCTTCTTTGTAAAAAAGTAAATAAATTCATCTCGCATGAATTTAAAGAAGTATCTGAACTCGAAAAACTAGAGAAAGAAGAACGAAAATAAAAGGAAATCAAGACCCAGCAGGTAGAGATTAATAGAGTCTTTTAGGTTACTTTTATATCTTCTTTAGCCTATATTAATACGGCTCTTTTACCTTCTGTATTTAATATTTCTTTCTTTAATCCAGTAGTTTTTAACTAATTCCTTGCTAGTATTCCTAAATCTTCTTAGGATAGTTAAGATTCCTAACTAGTTTCTATATATTATTTTCGTGTGAGTAACTAGTCTATTTAATAAGATAGTAAATTTATTTATACTTTAATTTTTTATTTAAAATCTTTTTAATCTTATATTCTTCTTCTAATTCAGTTACTTTATTATTAGTATTTTCAGGGTTCTTTATTAGTTTAAGTAATAAGATATAAAATATCAGGTAAACTTATATTCTTACTAGTAGTATTAAATAGTAATTATTATTTATAAGTTTTTTTTAAATTTTAAATAGTCTATATTTTATAGTATTAAGTTTATTACTTAGTTATTTACTCTAAATATTAAATTTTTTTATTCCTATAGTTTATTATAAAAAGTAAACTCTCTCTCTTTTCTAAAGTTATAACATATCCTTATACTTTTTATTATAATAGAACTTTATTTTTTCTTCTACCTATCTAATATTATCTATAATTAATCTATATAGTATATCTAAATATAGAACTTTTATTAATACTATTTTAGATTATCCTTCAGCTGGCAGTATTCTCTAATTTATCCTTGGATTCCTTCCTAGATTCACAGCATGTGGTGTAATACCTGTAGTAGTATTTCTAGTATTATTAATAGTAAACTATACTATTAGTAATAATTCAACCTAATTATTCTGGTTCCAGTTAAGATAGTATTATAGATATTATTTAATAGACTAAATTATCCTTTCTATCTATCTATCTATTTATTAATAATTCGCGGTTAATAGATTTTATTCAGTTCCGCAGGCTTCTATTATTATTTCCTAAAACTTTAATATAAATAACTTATCTCTATTAGATATGATTTCTTATAGTAGTCCTATCTAAATAAATACTTCTTATAGTATTAACAGTACTAGCTATTTAGCAGTAATATTTTTTCTAGTTAGTTAAATAATTATATATTTTATAAGTTTATATACTATTATAATTATATTAGTATAAATAATTCCTGTAATCAGATTCTTTAATAGTAATAGTCCTTAGATAAAGTCTACTATAATACTTTCCTATAGTTTCTCTAGTATCTTAGATATCTATATCTTTTTAAATAACTAGTAATATACTAACTTATTTTAATTATACTCTTTATACTTAATAATATAGTCTTAGACTCTTTTATATATTTATAAGAAGTAGTATACTTATTAAATCTTCTTTATTATTTATTTAATCTCCTAGTATCCCTCGGTTAGTAGGTTATAATATATTTTAATTACTTCTCTAATTATATCCTTAAATACTATAATTAATCTATTCTATATTATAATCCTATTTTATTTCTTAAGTTATATTCTATTAAACTTCTAATTCTATAAGTACTTGTCTTCTTTTTATATCTTCTTAAGTTAAATCATAAATTTATAATTATTAATTATTATTATTATAATAAGCTAAGTATCCTGGTTAAATTATAGTCTATCTTATTCTTTCTTTAATAAATTAGTCTTAGGTTTCTTGATATTAATTATATAATCTAGTTATTAGCTTAGTATATTAGCAGTAATATTCCTTTTTTTATTAATATACTTAATTCTAAAGTTAAATTTAGTAAGGTATTAAGTCTATTATACTTATTATTTAATTAGCTTCTTAAAAGTTATAAAGTATATTAGATTCTTATAATTAATTTATATAATAACTTTATCTTTAGCTTCTTAAAAGTAATATCTCTAATACTTAAATTCTTTAATAATTATAAGTATCTCTCTATTATATATATTATAATTTTATTCAGCCTAGGTAAGTTATCTTAAGTAAAAGATAATAGATTATAATTTCCTATTTTTTTTTTACTTAAGTACTAACCTAATAGCTCCTCTTAATATATTAGTTTTTATCTATAATTATTTTTTTAAATTAAATAATATAAAAATAGAAGAGTCTTTAACTCTTTTCTTAATTTTTTTAAAGACTTTCTATTTTTCTTATCTTTATTTAAATAGTTAGTTATTTTATAATAACTTTATAATTAGCTATATTATTTATAAATATTTAAATAGGTATCTTTATATATATCTAGTAATTTCTAAGAATTCTTATACTTCTTTCTTATTATTTAGTACTAGCTAATTAAGTATTAATTTAACTTTTTCTAGTAATATTTCCTATCTATTTAGTATAAAAATCATCTCTAAATATTTAATCTTAATTATATTAAATTTATATTTTTTAATACTCAAGGTTAACTAGATATTTATTATAGTTATTATAATCTTTTATATATAAGTATTATAGTCCTTTAGGTTCTTTAAATAGATAATAATATTATTAAAATAAATAGTAATAAAGTTATTCAAGTACTCCCGGAGTATATAAATTATATATCTAGTAAATTTAGCTAGTAATTACTTTAATCCTATAGATATAATAATCTATTTATAAAGTCCTATATCTATAAGAAATACTGTTTTCTAGATATTCTTTTTATTTATTCTTAGATTATAATAACTCTATTAAATATTAAAAATAGTTATAATCTTAGTTTCTTATAATAAGTCTCTCTTTTATTTTATATATAATACTTTATTAGTATTATTAATTATTATATTATTTAAAGATTAATAGTTATAAATAAGTCTTTATTCTCTATTTTTCTTTAATATAAATATATTTCTTGACAAGATACTTAACTTTAACTCTTAAATATATCCTGCTTATAAGAATTTTTTAATAAATTCCTGTTCTTGCTTTAACTTATCTTTTAATTATTAGATTTATTTAACTTATCTAAGTTCTGTATTTAGCTATAGTAATATCCTTACCTTATAGCATACTTTATATTATAGTAGTCAGTAATCTAGTTTTATAAATAAATTAAGAAACTTATAATATTTTTCTAGTAATAATTCTTTAACTTTAGTAAGTTTTTCTTTATAAATCTCTTTTAGTTTTATCTATCTAGTTATTATTCTATACTTCTAATTTAGTTTAGTTTATCCTGTTTCTTTATTTATAAGGTATAATATTATCTTTTACTTTCTTATTTTATTAATTAAAGCTTCTTATATTAATCTTGAATTATAGTATACTATTTCTCAGTATTCTTTTATTATTTATAACTGGTAGTCTTATATCCTGACTTCTCTAGTTATCTAATTAATTTCTAGATTATATTATTATAGTTATAATATTCTAATAACTCTATTATTCTAACTTTCCTATATAGGAATAAGCTTAAATATAATTCCTTCTATATATTCTCTAATTAATAATATAAGCTTAGTTATTTATAACTCTAGTTCTTTATATAAGAGTCTTTCTTTAAATCTATAAATCTTTTTAATATTTCTAGTTATTTTTATTAGAATTCTATATTATATAGTAAATTCCTGACTAATAAATTCTTTTAAAACTCCTAAATTTAGAAGCAGCTTAGCTTTTTCTCTATTAATTATTATATAAATAATAATTAATTCTCTGTTTTCTATTACTACAAGTTAAATCTTTTCTTAATATATATTAAAATATCTTTATTTTACTTTATACTACTTATTCTAGTTATCTTCTCTTCTAGTCCTGGTACTCAGGTAGTAAGTATAGTTATCTACTTAATAACTCTTATTTTATAATATTCTATAATTTAGATATCCTGGCTTACTTTATTAATAATTATAATCTAGATCTTCTTTTAGATATTAGTAATTTAGTATTATTAATATCTATAATATTCATAGAAACTAATCTATTATAAGTTTATTCTTAAAATATTATATATATCTATTATTATAGCAGAGTGACTAATAAATTTCTTAGTAATTAAAAAGACTTAATACTAGATAATAGATATAGATATAGTTTTATATATAATCTAGTATTCTATTATATAATTATATTTTACCTAAATTTAATACTTATTTATACTCTTTTATAAGTTATATATTTTATTATCTATACTCAGGGCATTTATTAATTATCTATTTCTAATACTTATTATATATTCTAATATAATCTTATTATATCTATATTATTACCTCCTAGCAGGTTAATTTTACTGGTTTATAGTTATAAGTATTATCTTTAATTTCTTATAAGAATTCTTTCTATTCTTAATTATTAATAACTTTATTATCTTTTTCTTTATAATCCTTCTATTACTTAATAATCTTTCTAGTAATATTAATTACTGCTAGCTATCTATAGAACTTATTAGTTAGAAAAGAGATCTTATTATTCTCTACTAATTAATCCTTCTAATTAACTTAAGGCTTGTTCTTAGATAATTATATATATAATTCTTAAGCTAATCTCTTCTCAGGATCTATAAAATATCTTTTATATTTCTTAATATTATTTATAGTATAAATATATTTCTATAGCTTAGTAAAGTTATTATTATTTAATTTATTTATATATTTTTTAAATCTTTTAGCTTCTCTTTACTTTTCTTCTTTTAAAGTATTATTCTTAATAGTATTTATTAAGTATTAAAATACTTATTTTATAATTACTAATCTTATTTTCTTTTCTAGATTATTCTTTTCCTGTCTAGTAGTATTAAGAATATTATTATTAATCTAGAGTACTTTTATTATAAGTTTAGTTATTATATATATAGTATTAATCTATAAGTTATAGATAGCTAATCTTTTTCTCTACTTTAACTAATAGTATCATGCTATATAACCTAGCTTATTATATTTAAAATACTTTCTAGTAAACTTCTTCTTATCCTTATTATTCTTCTTAAATACAGGATCAGTAATAGTAATATTTAATTATATCTTAATATCTTTATCTTAATCTCTATAGTATTATTTTCTAAATTAGTTTATTCTTAACTAGCTCTATTATTACTTTATCTTATAATAGTACTTAATTAATTAGTTCTTAATTCTAGAAGCTATATTAATTATCTTATTAAGAGTATTAGATTTATTAGATATATATATTATTATATTTTTAATTTCTAGTTTAAAAATCTAATAATACTATAATCTTAAAGCTTTATCTTTCTAGTTAAGATTTAATATAATTTAGTAAAACTTTAATATAAGTTCTCTAATACTTATCTTAGGTCCTTATTTCAGTATATATATATATTATTTAGTAGTTTTCTTAGTATTAAAGTCTCTAAAGGCTTTAGTAATTTATTTCTTAAAGTCTTAATAGCTATTAAAAACAGTATTAATTAAATCTTTTTAGTTAATTAGATTTATATTATCCTAATAGTCCTATATATATAGTTTAAATTAATTAAAAACCGGTTCTCTAAAATAGGTTCTAGTAAATATAATCTTATCTAATTTATCTATATCTCTAAGATTATTAATATATATATACATATCTATAGAGATTAGATATCTTCTTAAAATAGATTACTTATCTTTAAATACTTCTATCTTATTTATCTTAATACTCTTAAAGATCTAAAAAAAGCTGACTTAGCTTATAAAAAAATTAATAGTATTACTAAGTTAGATAATCTTTTTAGTATTAATTAATTTATAGCTAGCTTACTTAGTAGTAATAGGCTTTATATTATCTTCTATTATAATAGTAGATATTCTTTTTTTACTTAAGTTAAGGATCTATTATTATCAGATAAGATCTACCGATCCTTAGTTATTCTTAATATAAGTAGAAAAGAGTCTTTAATAAATATATTAATTAAAAAAAATAAAGATATAGTATAGTCTTATATAACTTTATAAAAATAGACTAGTTATACTTCTAAAAATAATAAATAAAGAGTAAACTTAGATATAGTAATAATAATACTATATATATTCTTTTTTTTTAATATTATTAATTAGCTCTCTAGTATTGCTGATACTATATATTAGAGCGGTACTTAGATATATATAAGCAGTAATACTACTATAATCCTAATCTATTCTAGTATTATATCCATGACATGACCAGGTCAGTCTATTATTCTTCCGCTGTTGTCACAGCGCTAGCTGCAGCGCAGTAGGTTCATTGGCTGACAATGTCCGCATTCTCTGATAAGCTAATCCTAGCCCTGTAAAAGTTACTATATTTAATAATTTATAAGTCTAGTTTAGAAAACTATAGTTTCTATACTATTTTAACCTGTCTATTATGCTTTATATTAATCTAGATATTTCTAGTAAAGGCCATGGAGTTATAGTATATTATACTAATAATACTAATAGTTATATATATAATAATCTTTTAGTATTATTTTCTAGAATATAAGTATATCTTATTCTATTCCTGAGCCGAGCACTTATTAAGGATAAGTAGTTATACTAGCTAACTAAACTAGAAGTATCTTATCTAGTTTAGATACTGCGCAAGATTTAATATATAATTAAATTAGTAAAATAAGTTATTATCTATACTAATTATACTTTTATTATTAGTATTTTAAAATAGTTATCTATATAAACTATTACTTTAGAAAATCTAAACTTATATTTAGTATATACTAGTTAGTTTATTTAATAGTTTTAGTTAATAGTGTTCTACAAGCCTGGTTATATAAATATTATACTAGATACTTTATCTTAATTATCCTATTTTAATTAAACTGTTATTACTTTTATATTAGATCTAGATAGCTTAAAGGCTAGTACTTAATCTAAAAGTAAGTAAAGCCCTAATACTAATATTAAGCCTGTTATCCTTAAGCATGTAAAACCCTCTAGTAACTAAATTAACTAGAATATTAAATACTTTATTAATTAACTTATACCTGCTAATCTATCTTTCTCTAGTATCTAGTTATCTAAAAGCTTTAAGCTATACTTATAAGAAGACTATCTATCTAATACTTAAGCTACTACTATAATCAAGATATTATAAGATAATAATAATATAAGCTCCCTATCTTATATTCTTAAGAATAGTTTACTTTATATATAGAAATATAAAACTCTAGATAATACTAAAAGATATTTATTTATTACTTAAGAATCTTAGCTCTATATACTCTATACTATAGCTGCTGAGATATTTATTATAATTTATAATAAATATAGTTATTAAGATATTAATAATTATATATATACTTTATATAGAATTATGCTTTATAAAGATTAGAAGCTACTGTATAAATATATTAGTTATTATCTGATATATTTAGAAAATAATACCTGTTATTACCTACTGTATAGTTTACTATAACCTATACTACCTGTACTAGTACTATTTAACCTGATATCTATAAACTTTATTATATATCTTTTATATAATAGTTTTATTATTAACAGATATATTTTAGAGACTACTGATAATAAGCAAGACCTTGATATAATACTAATATTTATTAATAAATTTACTAAATATATTAGTTTAGTTCCTAGATACTCTATATAAACTATCTTTACCTAGGATACTATCTTTATAAATTATTTCTGTTCTTATAACTAGAGACTACTAAGAGATTTTATTTTTAATAGAGATACCTGTTTTATATTAAGCTTCTAGAAAAGGTTATTTAATAAAGTTTTTAGTATTAACTAGTACTACTCTACTATCTACTACCTATAATTAAATAAACAGACTGAATAAATAATCTAGTAAGTTAAAATCATGTTCTACCACGCCTATATATAAGGCTTATCCTGGCTAAGCTAGATACCTATTATTATTATTATTATTAATAAAATATAAAGTATATCTATTAAAGTAAGTTCTTATAAATTTCTATTTAGTATAGAGCTATATATACTATAGAATATCTTAAGATATATATTTAAATAAGACTTTAGTATCTAGTTAGATATTAAAGAAGCTATAAAATATACTACTATATAAATAAAGATTTTATATAATTAAAAATATTTACTAGTTATATTTAGTTCTGGCAAGTTTATTTACCTATATTTATATTATAGATATAAGTTACCTATTCCTTAATATCTTTTATTTAAGTTTAGTAAATAATATACTAGTCTATTTACTATTACTAAATATATTAGAAAATAAGCTTACTAACTTAAAGATTTACTATTAAATTAGAAGATATACCCTGTTATATTTATTATCTAGTTAGAACCTACTCTAAATTCTAGTAAAGACCCCTATAGATAATATTATATTAAACTAGAATATATTATTAATAACTACTATCCTGAAGATAATAACTATTAGAAAGTTAAGAAGATTATTAATAAATAATCTATTTATTAAGACTAAAATTATACCTGTTTTATATAATACCTGGTATGTTAGGCTGGTTATAGTACTGATAAAGACTAGTAAATACTAGAATAAGATCTTACTAGTACTAAAAAAGTAATTACTAAGTATAAGAAATACTTAAAGAATAATTAAGTAAGAAAGTCCTACTATTACTACTAGTTACTATTTTATATATATATTATTTCCTGTTTCTTGTCTGAGTTAATATATATTCATGAGAACATGAAGTTTTCTTATTTAATCTTATTATTATAATATAACTAGTTATTATCTATTAATATATACTGAAGACCTCCCGCTGTTTGTCATATTTATATACCGGCGGACTTATGTTATTCTGGTTAAATAGCTTTAGCTCCGCTTCTCAGATCCCGTCAATTAAACCAATTCAGCACTTTACCAATTCACCAAGATCGCCGTCTTGCGACAAGAGACTAAATAATCAGATTTCTAAAAAAATATCTATAGATAAAGAATTTTATAAGATATAATTTATATAAATATTTTAACTAGTATCTATATATAGAAAACTATTTTTAAATACTCTTAAAATATTATCTAATAAATAAAAAAAAGATTATTTATATATTATTATTCCTGACAGTACCTAGGCTATATAACTAGAAAAGAATATATATAACTCTACTAGAAAATCTTATATAGAATAACTTTAATAGAATAACTTTAATAGTAATTTATTATATATAATTAATAATTTAATAATATTATAATAAAAAGTAATAATATTATACTATAATATAAAATAATAGATATACTAGTTAGTATATAAATTTATATAAAATTTTTAAAAGATTTAAATAATATTTAGCTAAATTATTAAATAATAAAGTATAAAAGACTATATTATACTTTAAAATATATAATAAGATCTATAAAAAAATAATATAATATCTATAAAAACTAGAGAATTATAATATATATATAATATATTTTCTAATAATTAAATAATTAATTCTAGAATACTAGAATATACTAGAGTTAAACTATAATTATAGGAATTTTAAAGAAACCCTGATTTATAGAATACGCGTGTTAATAAGTAGTATATAAAATTCTTCTAAAAAAAATATAATAATAGAAGTAGTTATAAAGAATTATAGATCTATAATAAAAATTATAAATACTAGTATAGTACTTAAAAAAAATAAAAAATATAAAAATATATAAGAATAATCTAGATTATTATAATTATAATAAAACTAGATATATTAAATTATAGTATTAACTAGCAGGTAGTAAAGTATATATATTAAAAAATAATATAAAATCTAATAAAACTATAAATAAATTAAAAAATTTAAAAATCTAAAGCTTTATATAATAAAGATATTAAATCTCTTTCTTAAACTATAATAGTAAAAGATAATTATATTTATAATATCTTTAAAAAAAAAATAAAGATAGCTATAAAAGATATAAATTCTTCTAGATTCTAGTATAAAGATAAATTTTATAAATTAATACTAAATTAAATAAAATCTATTTCTAAATAATAAAGAGATACTAAGAAAAGTATATATAATAAATAATTATAGTATAATCTTTTATAAAAGTTATATATTATTAATATATATAAAAGATATAAAAAATAAACTATATAAGTAATATTTAGGATTTAAAGCTGTTAATATAAATAAATATAATATAATCCTAGATTAAAACTAGCTAGAAGCTATTAATCTATTAGTAGATTAGTATAATAGATTATAAAAGTACTATAGAGAGAAACCTATAGATCTAGAAATAGTTATATCTATATAAGAATATACTATAGAAATTACTATAGAAATATAAGTATACTAAGGAAGGATCTAATTAGAAAATAACTACCTCTAAATTAAAATTAATAAGATCTAAACCATAGAGTTAGTAATCCCGGACTAATACCATGATTTTACAGACATCTTCTCAGAAGAAGAAGCAGGATTGCTCCCACAACACCAAAACTCCAAACAACAATATTAGTGCAACGCATGAAGCAAAACGACCGCTGGAGACAGTAATTAATACAGAAAGACACGCAGAATAATATATCTAAAGATCAGTTTAATTAGATAAATATCTATAGAGAACTAAGTATTTAAAACTATAGAGTACGGGCATACTATATATAAGTAAAACTTTTAGTAGTAATATTAGTATAATACTTAAAGTAAGATAACTACTAAAGATAATAATTAATATAGAAAAAAGTATAGAATAATATATCTAAAGCTTAAATTAATTAGATAAAGCCTTATAAAGAATTAGATAATTAAAGATATAGAGTATAAATATACTATATATAAATAAAACTTCTAATAGTAATATCTCTATAAATTCTTAAATAAAATGACTAATAAAAAGCTTATTTAAATTATAGAGATTAAGAAAATCTAAATACTAAATAGTAGTATAATTACTTAATATATAGTTAAGAAATAGTAGTTAGAAATCTTTATTAATAAATTAATATACTACTATATTAATTTATATTATAGCTTTATAAAACTTAATTTAATCTAGAAAAGTACTAAATAAGATTATAAGACTTAGATAACTATATAAATAAAAGAAATTAGCTATTAAATAATATAAATATAAAGAAATACTTATAGTAATAAAAAGTAAGAGATTTAAAAAAAAAAAAATAAATAAAAAATAAATAGTATTTTAATTATATAATATTATTAAATTATATATAAATTTAATTATAATAATACTAATTATATAATAGCTAATTATACTACTAAAACTATCTATACTTAATAAAGTAATATACTAACTTTAAGTACTTGCTATATATTTAATTCTAGATTTATAAAACTAAGCTTAATATTATTAAATTTTTCTTTTCTTATTTTATATCTTAACTACAGGGCCTATTAAAAATAACTAATCATAAGATTAAGATTATTTAAGAAAAGAAAATAATTATTATATATTACTATCTATAAATACTATATAATAATACCTTAAGTATACTATAGCTACCAAGCAGTTATTATATAATATATAACTATATATTATACTGCTGGTTCTTAGCTAGGAGAACTAGTGATTAATTCTATTAAATACAGACCTATCCTTTACTAATCATGTATCTTATCTCTATAATCCCTAGAGCGCTGCTATATTAGTATTACGGCCTCACACTATTAAATATCTATTTATTCTTATTATTCTTGCTTAAAGCTAGTCTTATTTTATTAAGTAATCTTAAAATTATATATCTCTAACTACTAGATTAATACCTGTTTATTCTAACTAGTATATTATTAAACTTACTTATTAATTATTATATTTTTATTCTACCTTATTATCTAGAGGAGTATTTAATTTTAATAAAATTATTTTATATCTAATTAAATACTTTATTCTCTATTATTCTTTTTTAAAATCTAGTTAAAATATTAGTTTTTCTTTTAATTAGGAAATTTTAAGATCCTTATTAAATTAAGCTATTATTAAGCTAGTAAAGCTTTTAAAGATATTAAATTTTATTAAATTATCTAATTATCTTTTATAGATTACTGAAAACCTGTTAATTAAAGCTAACTATACTAATTATAAAAAACTATTAAGATACTTATATTTATAAAGTATATTAAATTTATTAATAGTATCTAATAAGAAAGATAAAATATTAGTTTATTAATAATCTTTATCTATCTAAATCTATAAATATTAAATTATTTAAATTTATTATTTTTTAATTAGAGTATTTCTTTAAAAACCTGCTAAACTTCTTATTTATTATTTATTAAGCTTTAATATTAACTATCAAGGTTTTTACTAAATATATTATAAAAGTTATAAAATATCTAGCTTTTAAATTATTAAATATTAAACCTGCTACTTCTAGTATTAAACTACTAGTTATTAAATCCTTTATACCTGATATTACTACTAAATCTATTAAGTAAACTATACTAGAATCTATACTTACTAAAATAGTCTTTATAAAATTTATATCTTCTAAATTTATATTTACTAAATCTATTCTATATTTTAACTATAGTTAAAACCTGCTACTTAATTAGAATCTGACTTTTAAGTATTATAGAAAATAATCTTATAGTTTTAACTTCTATTTTAATTATTATTCTAGTATAAATTTATTATACTCTAGCTTAAATAATATTTAGTATTTTTATAAAACTAGATTTAAAATTAGAATTAAATCTAGCTTAAAAATAATCTCTATTAATTATTATTATAGAATTAAAAAAATACTAACTAATACTTTATCTAATTTTAGAAATAACTTAACTATTAGTAATAGTAATACATAGATTAAGAGCTTGCTAAATATACTAAATATATCTAGAAATAATAAACTAATAATTATTAGAATCTAGATTTATCTAATAATAATAATCCTAATAATTCTAATAGCTCTAATTATAGTAATAGATATAAAAATAATTATTTATATAATAATAATAATAATAATACTAACTATACTAATAATAATAATAATAATAATAATACTAAATATACTAATAATATTAATAATAATAATAGTAATAATAATAGTAATAATAATAGTTTTACTAGTTATTAGAAAACTAAAGAAACTAGCTACTTCTAGTCTAATATAAAAGATAATATTATTATTAAGTAAATTAGTAATACTATATATTATAAAAATATAAATATATTTATTAACTATATATAAAATATTATTACCTATAAAGATAAAGATCTAATAAAAGTAAATATTTAAGCTTATTTATATAATATTATATTAAATTAGTTTATTATATAACTTACTAAGCTTAAAAAAATAGCTTTATATATTATTTTTTTTAAAGCTAGCTAGCTTATTACTTTATTTTATTAATTTAAATCTAATCTCTAAATTGTACTTTATAAGTTAACTAATACTATTTATAGATATAAGAATATTTATACTAGTAAAATCTTATAAAACTTTACTAAAGAAGTTATTTATTATTATTATATTATAGAAATTAATATTTCTTTTAACTAGATATTTATAATTTAGAATTATCTTAAATCTAGTTTTTAATAAGATATATCTATATCTAAACCTATTATAAATATAGCCTGATTTTTTAAAAAGCTTAAAAAAAGATAATATCTCTAGTAAAATATTACTATCTATTAGAATAAGATTAAATATAATATTAATTAAAATATTAATAATAACTATATTTCTAGACTTAAAATTAATTCTATTTTATTCTTAAGCTATATTAATACTAATTTTTATAGAAGCTTACTATATTATTAGAATCTAAATCTATATTTTTAATAGCTATAGTTCTAGTTAAACTCTGTTTTCTTTACTGTATATTAAAATATATTAATATATAGTTATTAAGCTTAATATACTTTCCAGGAATATAGTTAAAATTACTAGTAATCTTATAATAGTTAATAAAATTAATTATTAAACTAGATTTATTTAAATAATTACTTATAAAAATAGATAGGCTATTCTTAGTTAAATTAAAATTATAATTAATAATTAAATTTATTATTCTATAGTAACTATAATAATAATTATAGAAGCTTTTATTCTAATAAATACTAATCTTAAAATAACTACTAGAATTAAAATTAAAGTTAAAATAATATTTATACTTATATTACTAAAAATTATATAAATTTTAGATTTATTATTATATCTAAATCTAATACTTAACCTACTTCTATCTTAATAGAAAATAAACTTAAAGCTTAGATTAATCTCTATAATCTTACTAGTAGCTAAATAGATAATACTTTAAATTAACTAGATATATATTATACTAAGCCTACTAGATTTATTAAATTTAAATATTCTAATAATCTAGATATTTACTATATTAAGATATATAATATTAGTATTAAGCCTAAACCTGCTATTACTACTTACTAGTATTATAAAAAGTCTTTTAAATTAAAAAATACTTTATATAAATATTTATTTTACTAAAATAAAATATCTATTAATACTATTCTTACCGGCTGTACTTATACTATTAAAGTTATTAAATTTAACTAATACTTATAAAATATAAATAATAAAGACTAAAAATTCTTAAAAATTTACTATAGTTATACTACTTATATTAGATTAAATAATATTATAATATTTATTTTAATACTAGCTATTCTTAATTTATTATTAATTCTATTTTACTAATAAAATATATAATATTTAATTTAATAACTAAATAAATTAATTATAGTAAAGAATATTAAATTAAAAAATAAAATAAGTAAAGTTATTATATTTTTATTATTTATTCCAGGTATTATATCTTGTACTTTTAAAGAATACATAAAAATTAATATTTAAGTATATATTATTAACTAGCTCTAATTTAAACTATTTATTAGAACTAAAATACTTATTTATAAAGAATTTATATTTAATTTTAAGTATTTTAAGGCTTTTATTAGCTTCTACTAAAATATCTTTTTTTTAATTATTTATATTACTTAGTCCTACTAGATTAAGAATATTATAGTTATATCTTAAAAATAAATTATATTATTTATTTATTTAAAAATATAAATTCTAGTAAAGCTTTATATTACTTTATTTAAAAAAAGAGACTTTATATTTAAATTTATAAAGTATCTATTTATATTTAAATTAAAATTAAATTAATTTACTATTTATATTTCTTTTATAAATTATAACTTCTCTTTTATTAAAGCTATTAATAATTTAAATAAACCTATAATTATTATCTAATATATCTACTTAAGATCTATATCTAACTTTAAATATATTATAGTATATTATATATCTACT